>JAIPRM010000661.1:2799-31983 GCA_025469315.1 Stegophylla sp. TES_Ste_2020 | reverse complement strand
AAAAAAAAACTAAAAAAAAAAAAAAAACGATTTTATAAAATACAGGCGCGTAAACCCCCACCCCCCCCCACTGTGGACGTGATTTTTTTACGGCGTGGACGTATAATCTTTTTTTGCCCAGGTCTTGTAGACACATCACCCGTGGTTAGGTTGTTTTCCATATTATTTTCTTTTTCCCAGAAGGTCGAGATCTTTCTTCGGTCGACTTACGGGTCCTTTTTTTTTTTTTTCTGGTCCGTTTTCCACTTTTTTTTTTTAACTCCTCCAGTGGTGGCGTATTATTTGAACGCAGTTATCATTCCAAAGAATTTTGAATCGGTCATTATTTCAGTTCTATATTATCTGGTAATTTTCTATTAATATTATACGACTTTAAACCTGATAGCTTATTCATTCGCACACTTGTTGCATACTACGCTACAATATATTATTTTTAGTCGGGTAAATTATTTACAAATAATATTATGCAATGTTCATAACGTGTTCGTAGGTATATTTTCAAGCATTTACTATGTAGGTACGCAAATTTCTCATATTGATTTGAATATCCAGTCACTTTTCGACTGTTCTGAACACATGCTCATCTTCATTTTGGACGTAAACATACAAAACGTACTCGTTTGATTTTAATACACGGAAATTCGCAGAAAATTACCCGAATAAAATTTTTCAGTTAAAAAAGAGGGTTGCAAATTGAAGAACAAAAGTTTGTATCGTTACAAGACGTATGTGATAGTGACTCATGGGCATTCATAGTGATATGAAAAAAAAGAAAAAAGTTATTGGAAACATAGTTTTTATAGCAAATTGAAAATTGAAAAAAAAAATCTAAATTTTTGTGTTCTAAGGAAAAAAAGGAGCGAGTTTGCTTAATGAATCACCCTGTATATGTATATTTTTACTCATAAATTCAACAGCCATAGAGGAGTTTTGTATTAGGTACTTAACCTTTACTGAGTTATCTCAGTTTAAAATTTTTCTTTATTGAATACAAAAACAGCCAAAAAAATATTAATTCTGAACAGGCACTTACTAACAAAAACAAAATTCAAAAATATTTTCTAAAAAAAAAAAAAAAAATCTCATAATATTTAAAATATTATTCAATAAAATACATAGTTTAAGTTGAGTGAGCAAAAATATCCTCTTTACCCATGGAATCATTTTTAGAGATAAGTAGATATGATTCGTTTCCCTTTGAAAAGAAGTTTTAAATATACAACACAGCTCTCATCGATTAGTCTCTTTGAACGTGTTCGGCTTTTTAGTATATACTTACTTTATGAATTGGTTCATTAAAATCAATACCGTCGTTAACTCTCCGTATTGTATTTTACTTTTATACGTAATCTATTCCTCGTTTCTTTCAATACAATATAATAATATCGAACGTACAATTTTTCACCTGAATACTATTAATTTTTTTTCATCATATTTTGTTAATTATACACGCTTGACACGTGTACAGTGTACTTTGCATAGTCTAATTGTTAAATATATTTTTTTTTTTTTGTGGATAATAACTTTAATTTAAATGCGTGGATATAAATTATAACGATTGCTCGAGAATTGTATGTTTCCTTTAGTTTTCGGGGTATAGAAAAACGTTAAGAATAATTCAGAAATGTATTGTTTTTCTTCCGATATGTATATGAAAAAGAGAAAAATATGCCCACAAAACCATCGGTTTTTATCATTTTTTTTTTTTCGAGACAACTCTTTGACGATTTCAAATAAAACAATACACTGAGATTTGAAGGTGCATCGTTCCATTCCTTTTCTCGCGAACACGAAGTATATAAATATTTGTGTAAAAATATTTGAACGCAATATCGAATCATAGTAATCGTATAAAAAAAAAAAAAAAAAACAATACAAAAAAAATATGGAGAATTTTCGAAAATCAAACATATTTTGAATGCCATTTGATTTTAGTAATCGATTTAGTTTGCGAGTTTTTGGTTATGTTTTTTTAAAAGGAATAATATGTAAATATACTGTTCGACTTCTATCGATCAATTCTTTTCTTTTTTTTTTTTTTTTTAAATATACTTGAATTCTTTATTCTGTTTTAATACGTTCTGTCAGAAATAGATTTTAGGTATTTTAATTAGGTAGTGTAGTAGAACGATAAATGATATATATTAATTCTTTTTCTTTTTTAATATATAACTTTGAAGGGTTAGTGAGTGAAAGAATAAATGTGAAAAAACATGGAAAAGAAATTGCATAAAATTCGCGGTGTTTGAACCCTTTAATATTAAAAGCGAGTTAAAAGCAATTCACACAAAACAATATTTCGTTTGAGCATTTCAAGTTAAAATGTTAATTAAATTCGAAAATTTTATTCTATCTAATAGAGAGGTGAAATTATGATATAAAATTTAAATATCGTAAAATAAAATTAATAAAAAAGTAAAAATAAATCTTTGTTACGCGCGATCATGTCTATGGGGAAAATGAAGCCGTCTGAAGAATTAAATCACAAACATAGAAAAGCGCGTTATTTTCTCGACAATAAGAAATCTTTTGAACAAAACTACCCTTAATACAAATATTGTAAGAGACATTGGCACGGTTCGCAATATTTCTTATTCTTTTTTCATTTCTTTTTTCATTTCTTTTTTTTTTTTCGCTCACGGGCAATCAGTATTTGAGCACTATTACGGTTTTCAAACCTTAGACCCCAGTCGCTGTAATAGAGTAGACAGGTATAGTAAGTAAACTTTTACCCTTGGAAAAAATTGTATGAATTATAAAAATAATAAAAAAAACACAATTACCCGGGGTAAAAATAAATCCAACCATAGTATATGAAATACACGGGGTAGCAGCGATCAAATATACAACTTTTATAATAAATGACTGTCAACAGTTCATGACATAATGTAAGAAATTGCGTTTCGAAGAAAATAAAAACAAATAGGTACCGGAATTTGTTTAATTTAAAATACGACACAACGTGTACGATTATTACATTTGAATTTAGTATTTTTTTTCTTGTAAATTGGTACGATGCTATCTCAGAAGGTGACATTTGTTTCAGTCCTCGAGAAAAAAAAAATCGTTAAGATGATTGTTACATTAACCATTTTTTTAAAGGGGTTTTGAATAGGAAATTTTTTTAAAAGACTTTTTAGCAATTAATTATCATACTATGATATATTTTAAAAGCAAAAATAAAAAATTTCATATCTGTATTGTAATATACCGTAATATCGAGTAATTTTTGAACGAAAAAAGTTAATAATATAAATAACAATAATATAAAATTGTCATTTTCAACACGCTCACCAAGAGTATCTGACCCGAAGAGCGAAGAATATCCGTAGTGCAAAATATGTCCGGCTTTCTTGCCTATACTTTACTTTAATTTTTTTTTATTTAATAAATAAAATTTAAGGGAATAAAATTTAATGAGAAAAAAATGAGTTGGAAAAATGTACAAATGTTCATAAAGTTTGGATCAAAAAATTGATGGTTTCAGAGATTTTTTAGTCAAATTTTCGGTAGTTTTTTCAAAAAAAAAAAAAAAAAAAACTCCTGTTTCAAAAAATGACTGATCGAGACTTTTGGACAAGTAAATCCATAACAAATATCGAGAAATAAGAATACAGTAATGTTTAATGGTTTTCAATAATTCAGAATCGTCACAGAGCGACTGTAATAATTCTTAAGCACACAACAAATAAGATTTTTTTTTTTTGTTCAAAAACATTTGTTAACGTTCCGCCGACGACGGTAGCAACGGTTAGTGTTCTTCACGGGGTAATATTATGGAATTCAAGTTTGTTACTAGTTAGTTGTAGAACTACTGAGGGTCGGGGTTGTTTTCGGTGACCGCGGTCGGTACGCCCAACAACAGTCGAATCTATTACTACGTGCGACGTATTCCAAAGATATTAAAAAAGCAAGTTCCAACAAAAGTTTTACACGAAATTCGCGAACGGCAAAAGTCGAATTCGAAAAACATTCTATCTGATTCTAATTTAAACGATTCTATAAATAATATATTGTTGTTAAAACAATCGTGTTTCACACCGAATTAACGCTTTTTTTTTTTTTAAATTTTTGACATTTATTTATCGTACCGGTCGAATTCGTGTCTCAAACATTGCGTGTCACGAATGCGAGTACGAGTGCTCGACAAATATTTTTTTTGAAAATAATGTTCAAAATACTGCTTTAAGCGCACATTTAAACTTTAATGTGAAACATGCATCTGAAACGATTATAATAAAAGCGGTACAGATATAGAGGAGAGAAAATTTAGTTCGTATAAAAAATCTTTTTTAAAATTAATAAAAAAAAAAAAAAAAAAAAAATAATAATAGAAATGTTTTTACTAAAAACATAACACTTACATCGACGTGTACTCCCGTCACGGGGAACACTTGCACTTCGGGCGATTCTCCGGGCAGGAATCGGTAAAACTCGTTGCCGTCCTTGTACCATTTCACCGTGTACAGTTTCTCACCCTGTAGGTCGTATTTACACTCCAGTCGAGTGCTGTTTCCCACAAGCGTGTGCTCTTCGATTTTCAACTCGGTTAGTTTCAGGCACGAGGCTGAAAAAAGAAACCATAAAAAATATATTTATTATTTTTATTCGTAATACCGTTAAATTTAATATAATACCTACGTGTTTACGGCCAAAACATTTGACCGTACAAAATAAACATTATTTAATCACTAAACGAAACGTGTACACTATTTTTTTATTTGTGTTTGTTTGAAACCCTGAGAGATTATATATATATATATATATATATAATATGGATAAAAAACGTATTCCCTCTTCCAATGCCTCAAACTCTGTATAGTAGTGCATTTTAAAATATAAAGTAAGGCGTTTTTTTTTTTTTTTTTTTTTTTTTTACATACATAATTTTCACCTTGGGCACCATTCTTCGTTCCTCCGGCGCGATGACATTTTTAACTCGAAAGCAATCAAGAACGTAAAACTGTATTGGGGTAAAAACATACGAAATACTACTAGATAGTTCCAAAATTCGAAATTTATCCTAAATGTGGTTAAATTTTTTTTTGAAATTCTTCTCAGTTTTTTTTTACTACCCTATTGATGATAATGATCGACATTATCACAAACTTTTATAGTTCTATTAGTTTTGACTTTTGGTGTTAGTTTTTCATTGTTTTTTGAAAAATTTCCTATCAACAGTACCATTAAAGCTATTTAGCGAAATCAAGAGCTATTATTCCTGCGGATCTGAGCACCTTTTTGAGTCTCATAAAAAAATAAATCAAAATTTTAAAATGTCTTCACATCATATTAGGAATTTAAAATAATTTGAAAGAGCAAAGCCTCTATCTTCTAATAATTAATTTCATGTCTTATAAAATATTATATCACTTAGCACTTAGCTTTAGTTAAATGAACTTTATGAGAACAAACAATGAAAACTTTATACGGTGAGGATATGGAGTATATGAGAACGTATCGTTGTGTTATGTAGACACGACACTACTGTAATCGATAAAAAAAAAAAAAAAAAAAAAAAAAACATTATGTAACAATTAAGACTTGTGCGCAAAAGTCAGGATGGTATGCAAATGGATGTTTTAGAAATTGTTTTAATAACTGAACATCACGTTTATGTGCACACTAGCGCGACATAGTGTGAAATTGTATCACGTTTGAAATTAATGTACTTATATTATAAGTAGGGCTGTGAATTTAATGCACTAAAAAACTTCAGAAAAAATATGCAATGAATTATGCACTTAAAATTCAAAAAATGCAATATAAAATGCCAAAAATTATAGTATAAAATGCACTTAAAATGGTTTTTAATTTAATTTTTATATTTATATTGATATTATATACATTACTACATTAGTAGATTAAATTTTACATGCATAAAAATATGTTTATTTAATAAAAAAAAAAAAATAATAATATTGTTAGTTGAATTTGAATTTTGTATAATCCTATTCACCTGTAATATTAAAAAAATTTTTTTTATAATTTTTAAATTTGACGAATAACAACTTGTGTAAAAAAAAAAAAAAAAAAGGTATTCAAAATACGTTATGTGACGGTATTAAAAATACCGGAAAATGAACTAAAAAAGGAAAATATGACTTAAAAATGCAAAATGAAAGTTTTATACGTGGATTCGTTGTTACATAATTCAAATTATGTACTTACAAAGCTATGTTTTTTGATCACCAAAAAAGAAAAAAATGCACTTTCCTACAAATCCACAGCCCCAATTATAAGTATGTTATTGTAACTTGTGAACTCATGGGTTTCCACACGAACTTGTTCAGTGGGGACCTATCATGTCTTAGAAAAAGTAAAAAGTAAAAAAAAAAAAAAAAAATACAAAAATACAAAAAAATAAAATAAATTAGACGTGTTAGTTTCATATGATAATGTGTGCATAGATTTTGGCTTTATGTAAGGATTATTTCGTGTGTATTTGATTTTAAGTTTTGAACTATTTTTTTTTTTTTTCAATTCATCGCCGCTTGTAAAATAAACATAATGAATACATCACTTTTAAACATGAACAAATGTGACATTTTTTTTTTTTTTTTGCATTTAGATAGAACGACCTGTAGTCGCCCCGCAGTGCGAAGATGAAAAGAAAAGAAAAACGTGACAAACTCGATTCGACGACACGCATGGTTGTGTTTTTTTTTTTTTTTAATAAAGTTAAAACTCGTTTATTTTTTTCCCCCGACACGTCCCGAGTGAATTTTAAGATGCGCGTAAAATATTGGTTATATTGAAGAATTGTACTTGAAAATCATATAGATTTATTTTTCCTGCAAGAGACACTCGATGACGATGGGTACGTACTACGCTGCACAGTGTACGGCTACATGATGAGGTCACTTAACCCACATTACGCTAAGTGTAGTGTAAAAATGAAAATTGGGTCATCGATGACGTCGCAGAAAAAAAAAGAAAAAAAGACAACAATACTCCTTTTTAATTTAACATTCGTCGACGTCAATGTAATGTAAAATGTTTCTATAGCAGCACTGTGAAAAATATCAGCTAACGAAGCAAGTAATTATAACACGTTATAGACATAGGTCGGAAAATTCGTGGCACGCTAAAAATTAAACTTTTTTTGCAAAATATGTACAAGTAGATTTCAATTTCAGACAGTTCTAAAATTGTCAATAGCTCGCTACGAACGCCTTTAAATTAAAATTTTTATACAAGACTTATTTTAACACACTTATAAAAGTCGAAAAATGTTTATAACCATCATTTATTTTTGTCTTCACACGTCATGGACACATTTACACGCTGCATTTTCATTTTGTCAATCTCAATCACGCAATAATTCAAGGCTACTAATATTGACATTTTTAATTGCAGTCATAAAAATCGCACTAATTTATACTGTTATTAAACTCAGGTAAGTAAACCGTGTAAGTTTTGAATATTTTCCCAAAAACATTGTTTTAGATTTCAACCTAATAATGTATTGTTCAGAAATAAAAAAAAAATAAAAACAAACCAATACTCATGTTAAAATTGAGGGGCTTGGAACAACAACCAGGTAAATCCAATTTTCGGAAAATTTTTTATACATTTGGGTACAACAACCAGAAAAATCCGATAATTGTATAAACATAGTTTATAATGGAATTATATTTAAATTATGTTAAAGCTAAATCATTAATTTTGTTTAAAAGTTTTTATGATATTTTTGTAATACTTACATAAATATTGTCTTTTAAGAAACAAGAAGGAAAATGAATCCTGTGATAGTGAATTTTATTAATTTTACCAAACGAAAATTTTGATTTATTGTTGTGAATATAATCAATTTTCATGCCACTTGTTATATTAAACTTAAAGTCCTGTTTTACTATACTTTGAAATAATAAAATGAATTTTTTTTTTTAAATTACTGTCAGTTTACCCTGAAAAAAACAATATGTTTGGCACAATAACCAGATAAATCCATAAGTTTCATAAGTCTTTGGGCAACTTTTGTCTAAAGAAAAAAAAAGTGAACTGAATTCTAAGTCCACAGTATTATTTTTCATCTTGTTAATAGTAGAAAAATTTAACTGTAGTAATAAGTACTGATTAATCATGGAATAAAACGGTTTTTTTTTTTTGTATCAATCTCCTGATCAATTTCAAAAAAAAGTGGATTTACCTGGTTGTTGTTCCAAGCCCTTCATTAATTGTGATATTCGATAACTACTCGTTACAGTATATTATTATGCGAAAATCGGTATTAAAAACGAGTGAGAATAATTTCAATAATCCCACGGGAAAATAAAAATTAGCATATTTTTACTGTTCCCCCCCCCCTCCGTATTATAATAGTATTTCGTTGGCACCACTGAGACGTCGTGTCGTCACAGTTTTTACTACTACATACATGGAAATCGATTTGCGATACGAGAGGAAAACAGCGACTTTCGAGTAAACGAGAAACTTCATCGCATCCGGGAGGAATGTCACAGGCAGCAGCAGCAGCAGCAGGTAAGTGCGAACTTGACGTCCTAAGTGACACGTCGAATTACGACGACGGGACGTACCAAACCATTATAATATTTCGGTTGTACACACCGAGGAACACTAATGTCATCGAATATTCGCACTCTGTGCACGAGTGAATGGTACATAAATAATAATGTCAGAGAGGATAAATAAACAACATATACACCGTCGCGGGCGGAGCTTGAATTATTTCTAAAGACGTGCGCGAGTGTAGGAAAAAAAAATACACATACGCGTGCGTGCAAACCTTTTTGCGAGATTTTTAGAATTTTAGATTTGATTTCATCTCTCACTAGATTTCTATCTATAAGCGGCCGACCATATATAGGAGGGGCAGAAGAGACGAACGAAAGAGAAAAACAACGATCGTTTGCATATTATTCGTAATACACGCGGAAATTATATATAATATCTGGAATAGAGGTTATTAAGAGAACATTGCACACAATGTTTCCATTTCGAGCATTACAATATTCGCATTTACGATCGTAATAATAACATATATATATATATATATTAATAAAATATTATACCCTTTCTCTTTCCACCCCCACCCCCCCCCCACCACCACGGAACACGCGGCGTTTAGTGTGTTGGCAATATGCGCGCGCGCACTTTATAAACGAAATATAACAAAAGCTCGTTGAAGTGCAACGTGTTTAATAATGACGAGAATAAAAAAAAAGAAATCGAGGAATAAAAAAAAAAAAAATCTGATAAAATCGAAAGACGATATTTTTTGTAATATCATTTTACGACTAAGTATAATATTTTCTAAATTATGATATTTCCATTTAATCCTGAATAAATATTTTATCACTATGCTTCGTCGAGTAAATTTTCAACTCGTGTTTTTTTATTCTCTCGTTTAATCGCATTTGTTTCGTATCATTTTCAAATCATTATTGGTACGTCATAATAAATGTAAATAAACGATCAGGTTGTTTTCAATTAAATATCATATTTTACATCAAACATGCAAGTGTTAGGTTAATAATAATAAAAAAAAAAGTATATAGTTATGACCACAGTCATTTTGTCTCAAATTATGTAATTAATTTTTATTTATTAAAAAATCCAGATTCCCCCTATAGAGATTATCGACTCATACCCAAATATTATTTTATTCAACGGATTAAATTGCTAAGTATAGAAAACAAAAAAAATTATATTTTTAACAGTTTATTATTCTTTCTTAAAAATCACTCCTTTGCGGTACGATGTGAATAATATGAACTCTAGTAAATGTAATAAGAAAGTAAGTTTTTATCCAAAACAGTTTCCTTGCCTCCCCCTCAACTCTTTACAACCCATACACATTAGACCTACAACGGTCGTTCAGTAACACTACATTAACCGGATTTTTTCGATGGTATATTCTTATCTAAAACTGATTATAGACCATTAAATTCAATTTACAAGAAGAGCTAAACCTATGGAAAATTAAATAAACGAAAGTAAATCGACGTATATTACTTTTGTCCTCGGCTCTAAACAGCAAATTTACCCCCATCGAATATCTAGGAGTCCATCTTAACAAAATATAAACTTTGACCACCCCTTATATAAAACGAGAAAGGAAATATTTAAACTTAGACTTCACAAATTGAAACAACCAAAACAATCAAAATAATTTCATTACACAACCAATATTATCTATAAACTATTGTGATATATAAATATGGAGAATCTCGAAATAATTTTCATACCTAAAAATATTTCTAGTTTTCGATCAATAAATTTTCGAATCATTACAAATTTTCAATTATAAGTTAGCATACTGTACACTTTCCGATTAGCATTAAAATAAATTCAATAAAAGCTCCTCCAACCACTCGTATTCTTCTCTCGTTTCCAAACTGTTTTCTCACACATTACCCGACAACTCTACCCATCATCTCAAACGAAACTGATATTTTAAATAAATTATTTAAACATGCACATTTTTTTTTTATATCTAACCTCGTGAGTTCATAAATTCTTAGAAAAAGTGTCAATGGATGATGCTGTCTTTTCTCACGTTGTCACGCATAATATAATTGTATTATAATATTTATACTTATATTGTATAATTTTCGTACACAAGTTGTGATTTATTTTAATAATAATAATAATAATAATAATAATGAAATTTATTATTTATCATTCATATGGACGAATACAGAAATACGTTGACCGTTTTGGAAAAAAAAAAGCAGGACATACTTCGCACGACGGGTGGGATTCTCTTGATGGGTGTATTGAATTTTAAAGAAACGATAAATCATTTCTTCGATAAAATGATTCTGAACGAAGGAAGTCAATAGAAAAATGTCCAAACATTTTTTTTCGCATTTTCAAAATTTTCTTGCGCCAAAATCTTTCTTATATTATTTTCTACCTATGTTTAAATTTTCATATAGTTCGGATAGAAAAATGATGGTTTCCGAGTAGTTTTTGTCAATTTTTGAGTAGTTTTTCCCCCCCCCCCCAAAAAAAAAAAAATTGAAGAATTGAGAAATTCAAAAAATGACCTCTTTAAAGTACCATCTAGAGGCAAATCCGGTTTCAAAAAGTCACTGATCGAAACTTTTGGACAAGTATTTCCATACGAAAAGTTGTACGCAGGAAAAATAAATAAACATCATTTTTGTAAAAACACTAGTTTCTTCACTTCGTTCAGAATCTAAAATTGGTTTAGGGAATGGACTGCGAATATTATGTAAAATCGGAAGTGTTTACGAGTAGTGTATATAAATAATGCGATAACCTTCCTTACCCTCTTCATGTCATTAGACCTACGAACACGCATATAACGGAAGCAATATTTTTAAAAAAGAAACACGATACACGACGAACAGGTCGTCGACTTCCCACCTAAGTGTAACAATCGCCATAAACGTATTCTAACTAAGGATAAATAAAAATAAAACGCATAACAAATGATATTTTTTTTTTTTATTTTTCATCGTAAACTTTTTGTTGTTCCCTGTTTTTACCTAAGTTTTACCACCAGTGCTTATATAACGTGCTTATACGTAAACTACACACTCACACACACACACACGTTCTTTGACCGATTTACGTAGTTCGTATTGTTTAGTTCCATTAAAACTGGCCATTTTTTTTGTGCCACATCAATTGTGTGTACTTTACGTAGAAATGAATCTATCAAACCGTTTTCACGTCTTGCGCCGTGTTCCATTTGTAGATTTTCAATAAAAAAAATATGTTGGTACATGAATACAATTACGATTGAAAAAGTAAAATTTTTTAGTGGATTTTTTTCATTTTTCACAGAAAATATAAGAATATAAGATAAGGTAGGTTAAATTTCCCCGCTCGAAGCCAGTTTTACGTCGTACTCCGTAAACGGTGATGATGTGTGTATTCGGTTCTCGTGTATTATTCTTAATAATCATTTGTTTAAAATCATTTGATTGATGATTGAAATGAAATTAGTCGGTTTGAAATTCAAAATGCTAAATCGGGATATTTTTATTATATCACCATAATGTGATGGTAATATTCTCGTGCGCAAAAGGGTTTGGAAATCCGACGAAAATCTACAAAAATCGTCATTTACTACTCATATATATATGAAGGGTACAGGGAAAGAACCAGTTAAGTCACTTTTTTTCCAAAATAAGGATTTTGGTATAAAATTATTCGTATTGACGTATTCTAACATTTAAGCACTCGAATCAGGGGAAAAAAAAACAGATAAGTCGAGAGTTATTACCGCTGGAAGTTTAGGTATACAAGGAAAGAACCAGGAAAGTCATTTGGTACAGGGAAAAAACCAGCCAAGTCTTTCGTTTAATAAATGTTATTTTTATTAATATTTTTTGTAAAACCACCAAATCATTGTGATTGTATCATACTGTCTTCAACTGATTAAATATTAAATTATTTTTGTGTAGAGACAAAATAAATATAATATATTAAGACGGTCGCTATGGCAAATAGCATAATAATAAACAGTCACGTTCCTATTTTCACATCGGTATTGGTGAAAAATATCGTTCCGTTAAGTAAGTTGTGTCTTTTTTTACTGTTTTTTTTTTTTTTTTTTTTTTTTAGTAAGTTAGTGTTTTACTGTTAATAATTATTTATAATTATAACGTCTAATAATCTATAATTATAATGCCTATATAATTTATATTTATAATGTCAATATCTTCAGACCAATCCGAGAATGGTTTTAGTGTAAAAAATAACTGGACGATTATCTGATGTAGGTAAGAAAATAATATTAAATTCACATGAAACGAAATTTTTGAAAATCGATTTATTTTCTAGAAGTCAACATATACCTTGTTTTATGCTGTTTCAGATGACTTACTTAGTTTTTTTCTGGAAAATATAAAACTAACGATGATTTTTCTATTACATTTTAAGTTTAATTCTTTTAATTATGTACTTCAAATATTATTTAATTATGTTGACTACATTTCAAAGTTTAACATTTAACTTAATCCGAGTTTTGTATATTGAAATTAAAAACATGTTTTTCGAAGACTAGAAAAAAGTGACTTAACTGGTTCTTTCCCTGTACCCTTCATATATATATATATAAACGATGACATAGTAATACTTGCATTTTTACAAACGCCGCCGCCGCGAAATCGGAATTCGGAGCACGGATGATCACGCGTGTGCGCGTTAGATTCCTGTCAAGTGAGAACTTTCCCCCGCCCCGTCATTCCTCTGGCACTCGTCTTCTTTTTCTTTTTTTTCGCCGCTTGTCAACGACGTCTCTGTCTCGGAGGGTACAGACCGAGGCCGCACAAATTGAAACGGACATTCAGTCAACTGTTGTCTCAATCCTCGCCGGTTTACTCGTTCCTAAGCCATCCCGAATTTTATACGCCGTTTCCAGCACGTACACAACAGAGGTTCCGGAGGTTCTTTTATACTCTCTCTACTTTTTAGACACTTTTTTTTTTTTTGTAAATATCTACAGCCCTACGCATGCTGACAACGGGTGTCGATTACCTGTCCCAAACGTGTTGTGTTAGAAAATTTGTGCGCTAGAAAGAAAGTCAACTATTCGAAAAAAGATCTGTCCAAAAAAATTATTTAATCGCAAATTATTTGTTTGTAAAAAGTCTTGAAATCAAAAATATGAATTAAGTAAAAAATTTTTAAAAAAATTCTGGTTATCAATTATTAAAATATTAAAATCAATATTTATGATGAACAATTTTTTTTTTTTATTAATCGAAAAGACACAGGTACATATTATATTATTTGAAAAAAAAAAAAAAACACATTTTCGATTATCTTTCTCCTTTAAGCACAGCTTGTGTTGGAGAAAGAGAGTTATTATATATATATATATATATATATAAAACAATATAATTATAAAATTTACAAGATGCAGAGTATAGATTCTAAGTACCTACATATAAAGCTAAATAGATACATATATTTTAGAATATTGTTAAGAAAGTGTACATGATAAAGAAAGAAGTATAAAATAAATGTATTAGTCTAAGAAATTATATTTTAGGCAATGCTTTTCAACAATTCTAGCATATTCAAGTTATCGTCGTTGTTGAAAATACGTTTAATTATCATGTTTGTTATTATAAATATTTATTTTATCTTTAACTAATACAAACATTTTTTTTTTCTTGTCAACTCACTTAATTTAGGTATACTTTTGATTACTGAAACTTTTTGAACGAATAATTTTTTGAACAGATAACTTTTCGAATAAATTACTTTTCAGACAGATAATTTTTCGAATAGGCAAATTATTTTTTAAACACAGACACATTTTCGAACATTTGAAGATTCGAATAAAATTTTTCGAACATATGACTTTTGGACAGCTAACCGACACTTGTCCGATTACTATTTTTCATGGTCATAAAATAAAATAAAATAAAAATTAAATTAAATCTATAATCGCCCAAAAGAAACGAAAAGATATTAAATTTGGGCACTTTTATCCATGGTTATTTTACAGACAAAACACTCACTTGTTTTTTATACAAAAAAAAAAAAAAAAAAAAAAAAATAGCTTACTTGTTTTTTTCAAAAGACCAAAACTATTTTTTTTTTTTTTTAGAAAATTATTACAATACAGTAATAATTGTAATATTATATATTATTATATTACAATTTTATAGAACGGCTCAAATGACGGTTAATCTAAATAATGGAAATTTCCTTTCCTTATTATTACGTAACATTTTCATTTTATTAGTTTTTTTTTTTTAACGTTAAACATTATATAATATAGGTCAACTTAAAATTACATTTTACTCGAAATCAATTCTGGAAATTTTTTATCATAAGTGCTCTAAATTTAAAACTAGGTACGATTGAATTAATAATTTTCACGAATATAATATTCCGGTATTGCCTATTCCAAAAGTAATATTGCTTGCAACATGAAAATGTCAACAATACTATACCAAAGACGAATTTCGAATAAAATGTAAAGACAAAAAACAATTTTCAAAACATATTAAATTGATAATTATTGTTGTTAATAATTAACTAAATTTTACTAAAGAAATTAATTTATTATTAAATCTCTCTTCCTTGGCCGACCATCGTCAGTCTCATAATAAAAAATGTCGTTCTTACGAAAACTTCTTTCATGGGTTTTATCGACCCTCTTCTCTTCTAGCACTAATAAACTTTAGGGTCCAAATTCGAAATACTCGAAATAATACTAGTTTTGTTACACCTCACTGCTCCACAAACTATTTAAGAAACGAGCCTGTCACACGGATGATGAGGTTCACCGAGGGAAATCCGACATTCCTCTTCTAACTTGTATATATAATGATTATTTCGGTGTTAATCATTGTTACTTATTTATTGTACGCCCGTTATTATTATTATTATTATTATTTAATAAATAAATCTCCACTCGAAATGGTTTTATCGTAGAAATGATTTATCGTTTCTTTAAAAATCAACAAGCCTACCAAAAGTATCTCACCCGAAGAGCGAAAAATATCTATATTCACCCATTATCGAGTGTAATACAAACTGAAAAATTAAAAGCTTAATCATATACGTGTATATACAGGTCATGCTAATATTTCGATATTTCTGTTATTCTATTGTTAAACATATACCGAGTAATAAAACTGAAAATAAATGAAAACTGAATATAAAATTGACTATTATTATATTGTGTTCTGTAACTGAAGCTCCGCACAGAATCGTTTCATCGGAGTTCTGATTTATTCTATTTTTTTTTTTCTTTTTAATGTTTACGTTATAGTTATATCACATTTACACATCTCACCTGAGGAGTGAAAAACATTTACAGAGCGAATTGCAAAGTTTGCGAAGCTTAGTTTTTGGATTTTCACCTGTATTCCCGTTTAATACATAACTATTCAGTGCTGACCCACTCCCGTTTCGCACGAAAGCTGTGTAAAGTTACTGTTATGTTATTATGTTATGTTATCGAGTGTACACAAAAATAGCATGTCAAAAATATTTATATACCTATTTCTTTTCAAGTTGGAAAAATGGAATAATTATTATAGAACGTATCTATATCTAATCGATGACAAATTACATGGCATGCGGTGACGATAACAAACGATAGGTAACGAACTCACGAAAACACGCCTCTTAGACATTTGTTTTTCTTCAGACTTGGTGAAATAAAATAATAATAATAATAATAATAATAACAAAAGAATCTCACTAACATACACCAAAACCTTATCTTTCATTGTGAAACACTTAACGAACAGGTGAAAACCGGAATGAAATCCGTTCATAAGTCACTTAGAAAATAACGAAGAGAAAAAAACGAAATAAATTTGATTTTACACTAAGTGTATTATATGTATTTATAAGCATAATCGATTAATTGTGATTTTTCAATTTTTTTTTTTTTTTTTTTTCAATAAATTAATACAATTACATACTTAACATACTTAAATACATGTAATTGAATAAAATCGTTTACTTTCCGTAAGCATAGCTTGTGTTGAAAAGGTAGAGATTTAACTATTTTTATAATATTATATAAAAAATATAAATAAATAAATTACAATTTAATTGTGGTGATTATATAATACTCTAATTATGAACAGTAAATTTTAGATTATATTGAAAAGGAGAAGAGAATTTTGTACTTACAGATACAAATACTTATTGATCTAGTGACATATAAACAACCATTTTATATAAACTAATGTTTTGGCATTAGAATATTTACAGACAGTGTTTTTTTTTTTTTTTTTTTGTAATAACAGGCATAGAATTGAAATAAGTTGGACCAAGGTAGTGCACGAATTTTTGACCAAATGATTTTTTTAAATAAGTAACTTTAGCATCAATAAGCTACTGTTTCTCTTTTATTGAGATTTAACCGGTTTTTCGAGTTCTTTACCACCAATAAGATAGAAATTTTTTTTTTTTTTTTTTGAACAGTAGGTCCAAATTAAATAATTTGAAATTAGTAAAAGTCGACGCGACTAACTTAAAGAACATAAAATATTCGCCCGTAAACCAATAAATTTCTATTGCCACGAACTGGGAAAAACTGTTGTTGTTGTTGTCATAAGCGCAACTGGTGTCTGAATACTGGGGGTGCTAAAATTGTGTAACGAAAAATAACCTGGGGGGGCGGCTACACTCCCAAACCCAAAAATACTTTTTCTGAATTATTTACGAATTACAATAACTATTCTAAAAGTAAAGGTATCTATTGTAATATATTCAGAGTTAAAATATTAAATTACATTCTAGTTTTACGATCTTAATGAGTAAACATTTACATTTTACATCAACATAATTTTACTGGGTTTCATAGAATATTTAATCAAAATGGTTTTAGCGTGTTTTGTTTTTGATGTGATCCATTGTCTAAAAATAGTTCTCAATCAAACGGTTTCTATGTAATATTTACCATATCGTAATTGGCCATCAATTTAAGAATCGCCATTGTGATAATACGGGTATTTTGATAAAATATATAATCACATATTATATGAAATTTTAGCAAAATAGTTCTAAATTATTTCTTTTGAACATTAGATAACTACTTGAAAACTGAAAAATATGACATTCACGGTATTTTACTGTAATTATTATCGTAGTTGGACTTAAATCAGAAAGGGGTACAAAATTTGAACTCTGGGGTGCTAAAAGACCCTCTTGCGCCACTGGTTGTTGCTGAGCGACAAGGATGACGCGCATCCGGTGGGTGGGGGGGGGGCTCGGTGGCGAACCAAAAAAACAGCCATAAAGGTGTGATGATTAAATTTAAACGTAAAACGGCCCTGGACGACACACGATAATATTCTTTAGACTGCGGGTCATGTGTAAAAGCGACCGGGTGGAATAGGCGTATGTATATACATACATATATATATATATATATATATATATATATATATATCGGAGGAGTCTTTCTTTTTTTTTTTTTTCGGGTACGACCTTCATTAGGGATAGAAACCCTCGCGTGTCCGACAAAAAGCAACAAAAACCCACGACCGACCCCCGTGCGAATAAAATGAAAGATTGCTTTTCGCCGAAGGTTTCGCGGCGGCGGCGGAAAATGAGAAAGTAAAAAAAAAAAAAAGAAACAAAAATAAATAAATAAAATAGAGAGAAAGAACGATATGGCGTGACGGGGGGAGGGGGAGGCGGGCAGGGGAAAGGGATACAACTAGCTCACTGGGGAAATCGGGTATTTTGTGCGGTTTTCCGTTGACCAACGACCCCGCGCTACGTAGGTATTGTTTGCCGCGAGACCGGTGATTTCGGTGTGAAAAATTACCGTCGAACACGGGGGGGGGGGTTAGTAGGAAAAAGAAAAAAATCATAATGAATTTGACCCCGCCCCATCGCGCGGGTATAATATATGGAGTAATTGAGGTACAGCAGGTTAAGGGTAACACCTACACGTTTATTACGCTGCAATATTTTCGTTTCGTTATTTTTTTTTCGAACGCTAATTTTTTTTTTTAGATTTTAATTCGCTCTTTTTAACACACGTTCATCACGTGAAACATTAAACCTAGAATTAAATTATTTAAATTTACGCGTACCAACTGTAGCACGCTGATAGTAATAATAATTGGAAAATATTTTCTAATTTACAGAAAAAAAAAAAAAAAAAATCCCATTCAAAAAACATTTCAACGTAACAAATAATAATTTTCGGTCAAATGTATATTATTGTTAATTCTGCTGGTGTTTTGTGTAGAGATACTCAAATAACAAGAGAACAACGACCTGTTGTGTAGACCAGCACCAATTCCCCCCACCCCCCCCCCAAGATACTCATGTCTCATTGTTATCATGTGCTTAGGTCAACACTCAGAATAAGGAATACACAGTTTCCATTATTAATTGGACTTAGCTGTGCCTCGTTATTCCAAACAGCTGTTGATAAATAAATAGTGTTCTATTATGATGGAAACACACAATATGCGTCAAAATACACGCGGGCGGAGAGGGGGTAATGGTCAGAAGATAATCAGTATTTTCAAAAACCAAATCATTGTTGGGAAAATGAGTTTCTCGTTTTTTTTTCACTCTTCAGTTCGAAATAATTACATTTTTTTATTTTATTTATTTATTTGTTTCATTTATGAAATAAATTGGCATCCAGTGTATTTTTAAATATATAATATGCTATCAATATAGTATCATAATAAAAAAAATAGTAATTTATTGTGTTTTCTTAGTTTATATGACTGTTTTCAAAAACAATAGGTCGATACTAAATTTTCGAAATTACATTTAAGGGAATTTATACCAATGGGTTATACTGCTTAAAAAATCCGAATTTTCCATTTAAAAGCAATTTTTCAAAATTCGATAATTATTGTCTTTTGTTTTAAAGAGGACAGTGTTTTATAATCATATCATAATTAAAAACATAGACGAAGACTCAAATTGTTATAACTGATTTTCAAAACAAAAAAAATCCTAAGTTTTCTCGACCAGGAATAGATATTATTTTCGATTATTCACGAAGAGCAAATTGTTTATTAACCTATATTTCTTTAATAAAATAACATTGTATAAGATGACGCGTGCTTATGTGAACGCATTTTAGATTATTTAC
The DNA here is from genome assembly GCA_025469315.1 of Stegophylla sp. TES_Ste_2020. Lineage (NCBI taxonomy): Eukaryota > Metazoa > Arthropoda > Insecta > Hemiptera > Aphididae > Stegophylla > Stegophylla sp. TES_Ste_2020. The sequence continues at coordinate 12,434 of JAIPRM010000661.1, read as the reverse complement.
GTGTACCAGGAAAACTAATTATACAATATATCGAGGAAGGAGAGAGCTTTATTAATGATTTATGAATGGCTATGTTTATGGTCGTACGATCTTGTGTGTTCGGTGATAATTAATTATTACTCAACAACATATTTTGTATTTGAAACGAGTATGGAGACATACTTCCGATGTACATAGATCAAGATCACCGCTCTTTTTGAATTTGAAAATTGCCACAAATTTCCTGGTTTCTCCAGTTCGAACACAACATTTTTGCTTTTCATTAATTCGCAATCGACTTTTGAGGAGCTGTTTGAAAAACAGTATAAAAACTTCAATTCTAAATTACAACGGTATTTGTAGCACAAAATACTACTTTGAAAATAATTACTTTATCCTAGTTATTTAAGTAGTGGTCGAACTGGTCTTCTAGTGGGCGGAACGCATTTTCCCGGATTAACAACCCTTGCTAGTTAGAACTGAAGTGTAATCAAAGTTATCGAACAACATTTTAATTACTTCATGGATTTAGTGACTCAACACTACTAAATAACTATGACATTCCTCGTTTTATAAAATAATATTAATGTAAAACTTATGAGTGGAAATAAAAACATCACTAACGATTCGAATGAATAATAAATAATAATTTTTCAATCATCAATTAATGCACTAGGTATAAATCAATTGAATTCTTTGAATCGTTATGTATTCTATGTGCTAATTAATCATTATTAAAAATAGTTTTCTGACTGGTGGAAGTAAAAAAAGATATCTAATTGCCAACTAATTATTTCGGGTTGCCAACATCTAAATAAATACAGAATAATACAAGGAAATAAATCCATGTAAAATCAGATAAAAATATTATTATGCTCATTGTATCATATTATATAATTGTCAAATGAAGATCAATTGATTGTATCGACTTTCAATATAACAACAAATCTATAAAAATATCAAAAATATATGTCGATTTTGGTTATAACTTAAAATGAGTATCCTAACTCAATTGAAGTTTAGAAAAACTAAAAACCTTTAGTCCATTTTTAATTAAACTTGTTTGGGTGAAATCACAGTTCCCTTCAGATTATAATACAAATAATTAATTGGGAAACCCGAATGAAAATTTCATTAACAAATTCTATTAAACCAAATTTGATAAAATCATTTCAGATCAACAACAACGACTAACTACCAAGCTATATTAATTTAAGGATGAATTTATATATTTGTATTTTTTTTTTTTTTTTACATATATTATGATTATAACAAACCGGACATACTTCACCGCTCGGGTCAGATACTTTTGGTGGGCGTGCGAAATTTTTAACGAAACAAGTTAATAATTATAAAAGAACAAGAATAATCATCGTTTTCAACAAACCTAACAAGAGTATGTGTGAACCGAAGACTGAAAAATATCCGTAGTGCGAAGTATGTCCGGCTTTCTTGTCTATATTCTACTTTAATTTTTTTTGTTTAATAAATAAAGAAAAGGAAATAATAGCTAATGAAAAAAAAGAGTTAAGTTTTCTTGCGCCACAATGTTTCTCATATTGTTGTATATCTATGTTTAAATTTGGATAAAGTTTGGATCAAAAATTGACGGTTTTTGAGTCTTTTTTGTCAAATTTTGGACAGTCCCCCCCCAAAAAAAAAATATATATATTTAAGAATTGAGAAATTCGAAAAATGACCTCTCTAATGTACCAAACTAGAGGTAGCAAATCCGGTTTCGAAAAGTTGCTGGTGGACAGTTTTGAAAAAGTAAATAAACATCATTGTAAAAACACTACTAGTTTCATCACTTCGTTAAGAATATAAAATGTATTTAGGGGCCGCTAATAGTAATCGGATATCTGATTTTGGGAGTCGACACAGGCAAAAGCAGGTTGAGAAACATTGCACTATGACAGCAGCAATATGAGAGCGACTGCACAGAACACAGAGGGATGAAAAATAAACTAAACTCGGTGGACGTGCAGAAAACGCGGAACGAAGTTGTTAAATATTATCATTATATTAATAATTATAATAACGGCATTAAACATCACACGTGCGCGGGAAATTCGCCCAAGATTAATAAAGTATCTACGGGTAAAACCCGCGGACAGAGTAGGTCGCTAATTGACGGGCCGAAAGTTTAAATCCACCACGACTGTTTTAAGCGGATTTTACACATGAGGTGTACACAATGCTGACAAACATATCCACCGAGTCCGAGGGCGTGAGTGTGGTATATTTCACTCCCCTCCCCACCCCTCAACGACCGGTGTGTGTGTGTGTGTGTGTGTGTGTGTGTGTGTGTGTGTGTGTTACCGAAGGCAAAATGAAGAAACATTTTAGAGAAACGGCAAAAGTTTAGAAACGTCAAGGGGGTTAGTTAATTCCGAAACAAGCGCTTGAACGTTCTTCGCTCGTGAATAATAATAACAATAATAAAAATCGTATCCTAAATGACCCATTGTTAACTTTAAAAGAGAAGGAGGAACCAGGGCCAGGCGACTCGAATCCAAAGTTTTGTCTTCTCGTCGTCTGCGAATTTCCGGGAAACACGTCATCCGGTTTATATGTATGATAAAATATAGTATATACGAGGTTTTAAGATGCCGCTGCAGGCACATCGCGCGATCAACGTTGACTGTGTTTGCTTACACGCACGCGAAAGTTAATGAAAATCTGTGAAAACTCTCTTAAATAATTGTAAATACATATAATTAATAATCGACGCGAGATCATTTGACAAAAAATGTACACGAAACACAAAATACGTAAAAGACAAAAAAAAAATAAATAAAAAATCACGTCAATTAGACATATATGTGATGAGTAAGGTTACACATTAAATTTTCAAGTCTTAATATCAAGAATTAAAAATTATATTACATAAAAACTTTTTTAAAAAAAAAAACGATAAATTTCTATACTTAACATAAAATTGATATCAAATGTTTTTGAAATTTTCGTGAAGTACCTTCTCCGTCACCATTTTTAGTAGATGGTGAAAGTTTCAAATTCCTAGCTACATTATATTTGAAGTTACGTTGAAAAAAACGTATTTGACTTTGATGGAAATTCCGGTAAAGCATATTATGTTTAAAAAATTTTTGACCGATTTTCCTCGTTTTTGGAAAAACTATTGATAAATTTGAAAAATGATTTGAAAAACCATCAAGGTGTGATCTATTTAAATCTATAGAGTTACTGATCGAAACTTTTTGACGAGTATTGCTATACGAAAAAGTGATCACAGAAAGAGAAAAAACAAAAATAAACATCATTGTAAAATCATAATAGCTCCATCGCTTTGCTCAGCGTTTAAAATTAGTTTATTATTGACTATAACTTTTCCGATTTATTTTAATTTTTTTTTTTAAGGTTTTATCGAGTTATAAATGACAATAATATATTTTATCAAACGTACATGCAAATGTAACATTTTGTACAGCGGGATTTGATTAAAAACACACGTTTCTCAGAATCTATGCAATTGAAAAATTTCCCAGCGAACGAAAATCTACTCAAGCCCGTTAAGTTTCAGAAAAACACCCGAGTTTGAACGAAATCCATTTCCTTGGAAAAAATCGTATCCAGGCCGCCACTGCGAATCACGTTTATGTAATTATTATTATTTATAGCGAATCGTTTTCGACGAATATCTTCCTTCTCCTCTCTCTCAACACTGCGCAAGTTCATCTACAATATTTATGCCATAAATAAAACAATACTACTACTACTACTACTACTACTGGTATTCCAACGAGAAAACTTAAAACCGCATCTTTTATACTTCACAATAACTACTGCTCCGTAGCCGTGGTACGCGCGCGGTCAGGTTTCAACACCTGCGACTCAGTCCCCCGGGTCTTATGCAAAATAGCCAAGTGAGAAATCCGACTTTTGTTTTATTTTCATTTCAGATTTATCACTGGGGGATTCGCCGGTTTAAAAGAATAGGTTGAGTTTTTATCCGTCGCTTTCACCCCCCCCCCTCCCCGTGCTATCTTCACCACAAAGTATGTTGGGCACGGGAGGGGGGGGTACGGTGGTAGTGGTTGAGGGATTGCAGTGCAGAGGCGTAGAAAAAAGAAATAAAGTAATAAATTTAGGTATTTTTTTTTTTTGGATATACTCGAGACTTGTAAATTGTGAACATTTCTCGGGTAACAATTATTTATAGTGTAGTCCGCGAACACTGGATTTAGATTTCTTTAGATCTGACAATTTAAAGACAAAACTTTGACTCGGTAGGTATACTTAGTGAATTTTTTTTTTTTTTTTTATCGCATAAACGCGTTATTTTCTATACGACTTAAATACACTTATATATATATATTTTAGACATTATTAAAATTGGAAATTTAAAAAGTTAAGATTTATTTTTATTCCTTTATATATAGGGGGGTTCATTTATTATGCATTTTTTTTTTTTTGTTTTTTTTTATTGAGATTTTAACAGAGAGTTCTTATATTACACGAACGTATTTCCCTCGTAGTGCTTCATAAATATTAAAAAAAAGAAAATAAATAAATTAGATAATTGCGAGAATTCGAAAAGAGTTTTCAAAAGAAAAACTTCTTATAAAAAAAAAAAAAAAATACATCTTTGATGTGTATTAACGTTTTTAGGAATGTCGGTGCGCTATTTTTATTTTTTATTAAGTATACACAATATTTACTTCATGAATATTAGCACATTTATATTTAAATTATAAATATTATTCAATATGTATATTATAATATGCGGAGCCACTCAAAAAGGGGACAACTTAGCATTGGTATACAATATCATATCCAATTTATATAATATAATATACATTAAACGTTGTCGTTAAACATTTTTTAAGTGCTTTGAAATAAATAAACTCATGGCATTATAATATACATAAAGGATATACTTTTCGCATCGTTGGCATTATTCTGTCCTTCGCATCGAATACATTAGGTGGATGTGTTTAATTTTAAAGAAACGAGACGACTAATGTCCTCAGTTAAACTATTCTGAGCGGGACACTTCGATAAATAATAATGCAAAACAATAGTTGTCAGTTTTATTTGATTTCAGATTTATATGATAAACAAAATTGAATAACAGAATAATCGTTTTAATTCTGTAGTTTTTTTTTTTTTAATTAAAAGTTCTCATAATTAAAAATTGATACAACTGGTTTTAACAAAACTGGCCATAAAAGTAGATATTGTTAATTCTCCCCTCCTCTCAATTTTATTAAAGTTACGCTTCTTTCTTAGTTATTAGGTATTTTTTTTTTAGATTCTGAATGAAGTGAAGAAGCTAGTGTTTTTACAATGATGTTTATTATTTTTGTTCTGTGAACACTTTTGCGTATAGATTTACTGATCCTCCAAAAGTGTCGATCAGCAACTTTTTGAAACCGGATTTGCCTCTAGTTGGTACATTAAAGAAGTGATTTTTAGAATTTCTCAATTCTTCTTTAACTACCCAAAATTTGACAAAAACGACTCGGAAACCATCAAGTTTTTGATCCAAATTTTATGAAAATTTAAACATAGATAAACAATATTATTATAATAAAATTTCCAAACAAAATAAAATCGTTGTTAAAATATTTTCATTTTTGAGGAGACAGTCACTGTGAATTTACATATCGGTTAAAATGTTTTTGCAAAAATATAAAAAAATATACAAAATAAAAGTCAAATTTATTAATTCATAAATAAAAGCTAGGTTTTACTAATGCATAAAAAATTCTTAAGTAATTTTTACGTTTAAAAATATCAACCATGGTATTTACCTGACCTTACCAAACATTAGACACCTAGAGTGATAGATCGCTATAGTCGTTGCATAATAATTCATTTAAATGTGAACTCGCCTCCGATTTTGGACATCTATTATCCAAAACTACTACTATTCGTCTGATTTTCAATTGAAATAATGACTACCGAGTCGTGAGGAGTTGTGTGTCGTCTCCTATTTTCGCATAAATTATTATAATATCAACCGAGACTCGTCGAAACCATATAGCGCAGGTCTATTAGGGGTGGTGGTCCCGCCTCACCCGATGAATTCTGTCTGACGACCGATTTCAACGCGAACACATACCAGGCACACGACTTTTAAACACTTAGGACTTACACTAATAATAATAAAATAATAACTCGAGTACGCGTGTTCGAAAAGGCACAGTATGTTTGTTCGCCAAAAACAAAACGGGAAACCATGGGCAGTGATAAAACGAAGACCATTTACACACGGTCACGGGGTGGGGGGGGCAGGCGACGTGGATGTTTACTGTACAAATGGACAGCGGGAAAAGGCCGGCACACACACACACACACACACTGTATACACACACGTATATATAATAAGAGAGCAATGGTTACTTTGTAATTCCATTAACAAAAGGTCGCCCCTCTCGGCAGCGCACAGCCGCTGCGCTCCGCTCTTTATGTATTTCGACGGGGGGGGAAGGTGGGGGTTTTGGGGAGGAGGATCAAACAGAAACGCGGAATTCGAGGGGGCGACTGGTCGTTGTGAATATGGGCTTGCACACACACACACACACGCATAGTGTTGGTGTTGTTGTATACGCGTGTAGTACATTCCCCCCACCCCCTTACAGCCACACCGTTGTCGTTGTGTCCACCGTTCAAAACACCCATCACAAAGTATGTACACTCGAAATCGCGCAAACGGTCCGACCGAGTAGTGTTGTATTGGGTTCGCACTTTGATCCACAGACAGTATGTATAATTCGAGCCCTAATGTGCAGGAAAGGCGGCGGTGCAAATGACGTTTTGACGACTGTTCGGAAACAATAAAACAAGTTTTAAATAAATTTACCGCCACAATGAATGTGATAGTAGATATCGGTTGTTGCTACACAATTGAGATTTCAAAATTCCCTGATTTTCCAGTTATTTATTTATTTATTTTTTTTCTATACCGACTTAACCATATATAGTTATGTTAATACTTAACAGTAAATATAGATTTGTTTTATTTAATAAACCACTTTAAGATAATATCGCGATGTAGATAAAATTTTATCTAAATCATGGATAATATATAAATATAAAACACTGTCACTATATTATATTTATTTTGTATGTCTATGGTTTTAACGGCCATAGATAATAATAATAATAATATAATATCATCCCAGAATAATATCAAAGACGTCATAATACAGTTAAAATATTCTATTGACCATCATAGATCAAGAATTGAAAATTTAAAATAAGCACAATCTAGTTTTTAGTACGAGTACCAAATAAAATAATTATGAAGCTATTAAAATTATATTTTATACAATATTAATTAAATTTATATTTTGGGCTTTGTTGACCAATTACAGTATTCATTTTAGGGATGATGATATTAGTATTAACTTTGAAACGAGTATTGTAAGTATGACATGGAACATCAATGAATATTATAATATTATAAAACAACACACTAATGTTCTTAGTGTACAATGAGTTTAAGTTAAGTATCTCTAAATCTTTAAATAAATTTAACTGTAGGATATAAAGCAGGTTTATTAAAAATAAATTTGAGTAGTGAGTTTCAAGATTCCTGTAATGAATGCGAATGATAAGTTTCTCCCCAAAAAGAAATTCCATAACAAAGAGTACATTGTATTAGTGCAATATATGTCAATTTTTTTAGTTTAAAGTTAAGGATAGATTTAAGAGATACACCATGAATAAGCACATATTAGTAAAATAGTAAAAAATTTAGTATTTATTTTATAAAACACAGTAGTAGGTTCATGATACACACACACACACATTTGTGTTCGGTATTTTCCTCGCAAAACGTTGTTGGCAATAAATCTAAATCCGTACACATCTCTCACAATCGAGAATTATTTATATATTGTATTCAATGTGTGTGCGTGTGTGTGTGAATAATAGAAATGCCTAATGTTAATCGAAAAGTAAAATTGGACATCCAATGGAAATCGAAAAAAAGAAATGTCGGCGGCACAAATTGTTAAGACAAGTCGATGATTGATGACAGTGTAATACCGGACGACTTTTCATTTATCTCGACCGTACGCGAGCAAGTAGAAATCCAAACGGATAATAAAAGTGACAAATATATTGGGGGCGGCGGATCGGTTGTTATTAGCTTGATATTTTAAAATTGAAAATCACAGACGAGTGTAAACATTTTTGATTTTGTACACTCGACTACATGAATTCTATGAAGCAAACTAGATACGTATGTCTAATGCTGCGGCCTAGTGTTGTTAAAATTAATTAAGCAAGTTCCATAACGAGAGTTGTTATAAAAGTTTACAGAAAATGCGACAATAATAGCGTACAGTACTGCGACGAATCTTTAATTATTATAAAATTCTCTGAATTTTCCAAGTATTAAATATATTTTTCAAAATCAAATAAATTTATATAAAATATCAACTCGATTTCTCAAATCCAATAATTTTTTTTATTCAAACAATCAAAATTATAACACATTTATGTTTATCTTAATAAACTGTATACATGAGATGTATATATGTATAAGAAACAAATGGTATTGACCTTATTCCAGAAAATTTGTCGGTAATTTAATACTGAATTCCCTGACGTTTTCAGGATCTACCTCACCAAATACAATACCCGACTTTTCCAGGATTTCCAGACTTCTAAAACTTAACACACCGACTACAAAAATTGTAATGGCAAAAAGTAAAATAAAAAAATAAAATTCAAATGAATAATATACATACACAATGCAAGCAGCAGTAGTTCAAAATGCTTATAATTATAATATATAATTTAATTTAGGTATATTAACAGATACAGTTATAATATTATTATTCAAATTACTGTATAAAATAATGCAATGAGTTGACTTGTGATTTATAGTTTCAATGATTTTAATCGACATACAAAAAGAAAAAAAAAACAAACATAGATTTGTAAAACCAATAAATTCTTCGCTTCACTCAGAATCAAAAAAAAAAATAGATCTTAATTCATGAAAATAAATTAAATTTTGTTATTTATAGATTGATTTCCGTACTTACTAATACAATATTTGTAATACAAACGATTGAATAATATTATTAACTGTATACACGTCCTAAAATAATACAAAGTCGGAGAATTTAATTAAATAAAAACAACAACAAAAAAAGTCGACTGAAGATTGAAAATTGAATTGGGAACGATAATAACCTAATAAATAATAAAACAAGAACAGTTGTCGTATTATTGTATCGCAGCAGCTTGAGACAATTTTAAATTAGTTTACGAATCGGTTATTTTTATAAATATCCGTACAAAATAATACTATAGCAGACAATTAAAAACAAAATGGCGATTAAACTTTACGATAATAACTGTGTCGATTTTTAAATTTGAAATGCATCGGACATCCTTTAAAACAGTGGTGGCCAAACTTTTTTTACCGCGGGCCATAAAAAAAAATAAAAAAATATTTGCCGGGCCTGAAATTTGTAATTTTTCTTTAAACTTTAAAATCATTAGAATTTTAGGTACTTGTATAATATAATTAGATATTAAATGGCGTTTTTATTGTACTTATTCATTTCAATGACTCTATTATTTAACACTTGACTTAATAATTACTTCAAATGAAAAAATTGAATAAAAATACAAAAATGAAACAATATATATATATAAAGTATTCAAAA
>JAIPRM010000660.1:0-50178 GCA_025469315.1 Stegophylla sp. TES_Ste_2020 | reverse complement strand
CATTTCTTCAGTAAAACGATTCTGAACGAAGGAAGTTAATAATAAAAGAAAAAAAAAATTTTTCGAAAAATGTCCAAATTTTTTTTTTCACATTTTCAAAATTTTCTTGCGCCAAAATCTTTTTTATAGGATTTTCTATCTATGTTTAAATCTTCATAAAATTCGGATCAAAAAAATGATGGTTTCCGAGTCGTTTTTGTCAAATTTTGGGTAGTTTTTTCCAAAATAAAAATTGAAGAATTGAGAAATTCAAAAAATGACCTCTCTAAGTACAATCAAAAGGCAAATCCGGTTTCAAAAAGTTATTGATCGAAACTTTTGGACAAGTATTTCTATACGAAAAGTTGTACACAGAAAAAAAAAATAATAAAAAAATAAAAATAAATAAACATCATTGTAAAAACACTAGCTTCTTCACTTCGCTCAGAATCTAAAATATTAATATTTATTCTTAATTATAATCTAGTGAAATTTCTTTTTTTGTCTAAATTCTTGAACTACTACTACTGTAAAAATGATATTAAGCATTTATGTTTTATTAACTTGGAAAAAAAAAAAAGTTGAGAATACTCTCGAGGATTCTACTACAAATTCCATTTTGTAGAATTTCTACTTTTCTTAAAATTTTGTCTTTCGACTACTCTGTAACAACCAGTATACATGTCGACTGTAGGGTTACAGTATATATCTCAATATTGATTGGTTATTTCAAATAATATAAACAAAAATAAATTAATAAAAATGAATGAAAAATGCACCAAAAATATTTTTAAAAAAATGACCGTAAATCGGAAAATTCCCCAAAAAATGCAAAATAAAATTTGTGCCATTAGATTCTGTATATTTTCATGAATCAAATTTCTGTAGAGACGAGCAACACACTATAGCAAATGAAAAAAACAAGATGCAAATGCAACAAGTTCCGGGCTCTAGTAATATATCTCTGGAAACACACCGAAATTTTGTGTTTTTAATGTAATTTATGATCGTGTATATTATAATTATGCGTATATATTCGTCGTGTACACAGGTTGGCGCATCAGCTATAATGATGATAATATATAAACGTACGTGTGCATATTATTATTATTATGCGCGCGCAGGCTTAATTAATTTACCGTTAAATTCCATGGAAATTGGCGAGGGGAAAGAAAAACAACTCACTTCGCTCATTCCGAGAGTTATTATTATTATTATTATTTTGTTTATTGTCTGTGTCGTAGAATTGGCGCGTAGCGCCGCCGGTGTCGCGTCGTGCGACATTGTCGTCGTACCGTAAAATAATATTATGATAAACATTTTTTTTTTTTTTTTTTTAGATTCTGAACGAAGCTAGTTTTTACAATTATGTTTATTTTTTTAAAAAATGTTTCTAAAAAAATGTTGGACATTTTTATTTCTCATTTATTTTTTATAATAATTAACTTCCCTCGTTCAGAATCGTTTTATTGATGAAATTATTTATCATTTCTTTAAAATACACCCTTCAAGAGAATCCCACCCGTCGTGCGATGAACACCCCGACGAGCGAAGTACAGCATTTTTTTCTCTCTTTCTGGAAACACTTTTTCATATAGAAATACTTGTCCAAAAGTTTCGGTCAGTAACTTTTTAGATCCGAAATCGAACCCAAATGGTACTTTAAAGAGGTCATTTTTCAAATTTCTCAATATTTTTTCCAAAAACGGGGAAAAACTGCAGAAAAATTGACAAAAAAACGGCAAAATACGCAATTATTGCAATTTCCTTTTTGACATAACTTCTAAAAAATAATGCAGCTAGGGACTTGAAATTTTCACCAACCACTATAAAAATAGCTACGAGAACATTTCTTGTAAATTTCAAAAAGAATTGATCGATTTTGAGTTAGGTACAGCATTTCGGAAATTTCTCATTTTTTACCTATTTGTTTTATGTGATAAAATTTTTGACTTTTGATATTAAGACTTGAAAATTTAATATGATCTCACTGACGTATACGTCTAATTATTGAGCTGAAAAAATCTCAAAAATCGTTTGTCATCTTTTTTTTATTAAATTATAAATTGACGAAAAAGGGCAAAATACGCAATTACCGAAATTTCCGTAAAATTGAAAATTATTTTTTTCGACATAACTTCTAAAAAATAATGCAACTAGGAACTTGAAATTTTCACCGACCACTATAAAAATAGCTACGAGAACATTTCATAGAAATTTCCAAAAGATTTGATCGATTTTTGATCTTCATTCAGAATCGTTTCTTTAAAATTCCACACACCCGTCAAGAGTATTTCACCTGACGTGCGAAGAACACCCCATGGAGCGAGGTACAGAATTCATTCATTTTCCTCATTATTATTATTATAAAAGTCCAAGTGGGTTTTACGAAAATCTTTCCCGTCATTTTTTTAAGGCGCTCGCGCTGGGCGGCTGCGTGTGTTGATTTTCTCCTCTTTCTCGAATGATAAATATACATGGATGTATAAGATTTTCGTAACCGGCCGCCGGTGTACACATTTAAGCACAACTTGAAAATAGAAGGGGGCGGCGGCTGTGGCGTCAACCGTGTGTGTGTGTGTGTGTGTGTGTGTGTGTGTGTGTGTGTGTACCAGAGTAGAGTCTATAATTAGACGCACGTATACCGCTATAAAATGTATATACGCCGCCGTCGAGGCAGTTGTTTTTTTATACGTTTCGGCAATAAAAATGACGTATAACGTGTGTGTGTGTGTATAATATATATACACACACACACACACACACACGCATATATATACACACACACATATAAAATAATAACGTCGCACGCGCTCACGCACACACACACACACACACACACGATTATAACGTTATGTTGCACCGTAGTAGTAGTAGTGTACGTCGAACATAATATTATTTTCTGTGTCGGGTTTTCACGACGCGACGTGTAAAAATATATTCTATAGTCGGTAAGAAGTCGAAAAGTTATTTTTCGACGCGTTAATTTTACAAAAAATATATCGGCTATCAATTAATTATTTATTCACTCGGCCGTCGAAGAGTTCTTACAACACGGACAGTGTCGCCACAAGCCTGGGGGGCGGGGGGAGTCTGGGAAGAGTCAAGGAATTTTTATCCTGTCAGAGGAAACCTGGAAGAGTCAAGGAATTTAATGTATACCAATTTATTATTACATAAAACCAAATACTTTGTTTCAAAATATAATGTTCTATGGATTTTCTACATATTTTTTTTTCAATTCCGGAGTGATGACTACTACTGACTCTCATGTAATTTATTCGTGAAAATATTATACGCCTAATATTAATTTCATATTTCTATAGCTAGGATCTGAAAGTTACATTTTAGATTCTGAACGAAGTGAAGAAACTAGTGTTTTTACGATAATGTTTTTTATTTTTTTTCTGTGTATAACTTTTCGTATAGAAATACTTGTCCAAAAGTTTCGATCAGTAACTTTTTGAAACCGGATTTGCCTCTAGATCGTACTTTAGAGTGGTCATTTTTTGAATTCTTCAATTTTTTTTTTGGAAAAAACTACCCAAAATTTGACAAAAACGACTCGGAAACCATAATTTTTTGATCCGAATTATATGAAAATTTAAACACAGATAGAAAATAATTTGAGAAAGATTTTGGCGCAAGAAAATTTTAGAAATTTTTTTAAAATTTTTTTTTTTTTCATTTATTTTTTATATTATTAACTTTCCTTGTTCAGAATTGTTTTATTGAAGAAATGATTTATCGTTTCTTTAAAATTCAATACACCAGTCAAGAGAATCTCATCCGTCGTGCGAAGTATGTCCGGCTTTTTATTATTATTTGGGTTACCTTAGTGAATTATTAACAGAAATTTTTTCATTATATTATTTTCTAATGTCAATTGTTTTGAAAATACGGATTTGAGGAATAATTGAGTTCAGCTCTTAAATATTTATGTAAATTTATATGCAACTAGAAAATCTATAAAATTCCTTAAAAAAAAAACCTGGAAAAGTCTGATAAGTTCGTAATTGAGAATTTGTGGCATTCTTGAAAATAAATAAATACGGTCGGCAATTATTTGACTATCTTTGAGAACATATTTTTTGTTCCATTGGAAAAATCATGTTTAAATCATCATCAGTGGACAGTCGGTGGGAGGTAAAAACTAGCTGAAAACTAGATTAGGGTGACCATACTTCCTGTTTTATACAGGATTGTCCTTTATTTTGGCTCTGTGTCCTTTTAAACTTCTCTCAGGACGCTTTTTGTCCCGTAATTTCAAGTCTGTCTCATATTAATCCCGTTTTTTGATTTACTTTTGATTTGAAATTTTTGAAATGAAATTATTGTATAAAATTATGTAAGAATCTAGAAATCTTTTGGATACCATTAGATTGATTATAATCGTAAAATTAATTAACAAGTTTGTTTTAGAATGTAAAGTATACAATATGCATGAATCAAGGATTCGAAGAAATTTCAAAAAATATCAATTTAGTTTCATTATGTTATTTTATGTTTTTCAAAATAATGTTTTTATGCGTTTAAATTTAATCTATAATAGGTAGTTTAAAAATTATACTTTTGTCACTATTCAAGAACATATATGTATATATATATATATATATATGTGTGTGTAATAAATACATATTTATTTAAAAATATTATGAAAAATATTTTTGTCCTGTATTTTATTTTCTTAAATATGGTCACCCTAAACTAGATCAACTAAAGCCGACAAACCAAACTAGCTTTCAAACTAGTCTCGTGTTAATGTGAACGAATGACGCGCCGTGCGCTGCTTTATTTATAAAAACGAATCAACAGATATATTATAATTAATTTCATTATAATTGATTTCATTATCAGTGGTGTTGAGGGGATTCGATCTGATAACAGTAAAATTTTCTCAGTTTGTGAAATATTTCAATGAAGTCAAGAATTTTTTGTGAAACATACCGAATCTGAAAAGATATTTGATATTTTTGGCATCAAGTTTAATTTGAAAAGATTTCTTATATTTTTTTACAAAAATATGATAAATTCGAATTTGAAATTTTCTTACATTTACACAACAATGAAATTATTTGAGTTTGAGTTTTTGAGAAAAATAAGAAAGTTGTAGATAAATTTAAATCTGTTTTCAGATACTTTCTCGTCGCATCCCTAGGTCGACCGTACGTACCACCTTCATTATCTTTTGCACCATTAATTGGTGCCCGATTTAGACGTTTTGCCACGTGGCCCTCTTTTACACTCCATTTTTACCAAATATAAAATTACCGTCGTCCCGTGACATGTGGTTTGCCATCCCACCCACACACACGGTTAGGTTTGGTTAAACGTTTCGTCGTACGGAATGGATTGTGTGAAAGAGTGTTTTGATGAAAGCGCAAAAGATCACGTGTACGTTTATACTCGACCTTTGACCGCAGTAACTCGTTCATAACATCTGAACCGTACGGCCGAAATATAAAATTTAGATTTCCCATTATAAATAGATCATTCCGGACGTGATGATAATTCGGACGATGCCGCAATAATAATAATAAAATATTATGATAAATTCAAAGTCTTTACGGTGCGCGCGTATTAATTATTTATGAATTATAAATTAGGGCCCGGATTTAAATGCACTAATAACCATTGAAAAACGCTCTAAAAAATAGCCAAAAATGCGATTAATGCCCTTAAAAATGCATTTTACCATGAAAATACTCTTAAAAAGGCCCTTTGTGTTTCAATTTATTTTCTTATTTGCCATCTGCCAAGTCTAAGCATCCACCAAGTAAAGATAAATTATAGACATTATCGCAATTATTATAGAAATATTTCTAAATATTTTTAAGGAAAAACCCAATAAACGTGTATAATATTTTGAATGTTTAGTTAAATTTAAATCATTGATTCGTATGATGTACAGATACTATACATTATAAAAATTCTAAGTATATATTGTTGAAATGAATAAAATGACCGAAAAATGCTAAAATATGCTCTAAAAATGAAAAAAACATCGAAAAATGCAAAATAATAGTTTCGCTTTTGAGTTCTCTGTTACACGAAACAAATTATGTACTTGGAAAGCATTGCCTAAGATGACCAAAATAAATATACATTTTGCATTGGAATCCGGGCCCTAATTATAATAATTAATGATAGGATGTTGATGACAAATGCATTTTTTTTCCCTTTAATCCTATCACAATGCTCTCCTAGCTATAAAAATTCGTTTCATGCCTCCCTGATTCAAAAAATATGAAAATTTAATTTTGCATTTTTAGACGTTTTTTTGGTTATTATATAAATGAATTGTTTTTGCTTTCTAACGTCATTATTTTACAAATCATTTTTTGTAAATTATCGGTCATTTTTCTAATATAGTTAAGACTTTCAGAACGATTTTACATTTTTTTTTAAAAATAATTTTATCAAAATTAATGCAAGAGTTTTTGTTACAAGTACTAGGTGCTCACACTGTATCATACGACTTCAACAACGTTTTCTTTTACAGAATGTACAGTGTACATTGTACACGCTTATCGAATATTATATTTTTATAAATTTTGTATTCATTCTCTTTGTCAATATAACGACATTAATTTTTGAAACAATTTTCTCACTCAATTTAAATATGTTTGGACTCTTACAATTACATACTTTTCAATTTGTATTTAAGCATTTTTTTTTTTTTTTTAGGTCATTAAAGCATTTTTTTTTTTTTTGGGATTATTTTTGGTACTTTTTAGGACATCAACATCCTAGTCCTAATAATAATTATTAAAAAATACGTACACTACGCGATAAGGTGTGTGTGTGTGTGCACAGGCGCAATTAGAGGGGGCTAAGCCCACTCAAAACTACTCATAGCCCCCCCCTAGAAATTTGAGAATTACAAAAGGATAAAATACCTTTTTTGGATGGCTAAATCAATCCAAAAATACATATTAGCCACTCCAAAATGATTTTCCGAGTTGCGCCAATGTGTTGTGTGTGTTATGCACCAACAAGTGCGCGCGCTTGCGCATAAAGAGAGGTGAATTTAGTAAACTCACCGCGGGACGCCTGCTTTGCTTGCTCATCACACACTATGTATACATACATATACACCGTCCCTGAGAAAAAAAAAGAGACCGCGCAGCATCACGTTTTTTCCACGGACAACGATATAAAATAAAATAAAATAAAACCAAATTTATGTCGGGCACTGGCACTGGCACGTCGTCGTCGTATATTATAGACGTGTGTGTGTGTGTGTGTACCTGTTGATAAAATAATATTCCGGGAGATACATCGTCGGCGGTGGTCGGGACAAGATTTCTGGTCGTATAAAACGACCGACGACGACAATGGGAAACTGTATTGCGAGAGCGCACGTAGTACGACCGAATCGTCGTCTCGGGTGTTCCTCGCAAACGGCAATAATAATATATTATATTAAAACATATATATATAATATACAAAGTACCTATAAAATATATCTTTAATAATAATAATAATAATAATACATGTAAACGGGTCCTCCGGGGTCCGGTTCACACACGAAACTAGCGCTATAAATATAATATTATATACTTAAACCGGAATGCATAGTAATGTGTAATTTAAGTGTGCGCGTGCGCATGTGTGTACCAGAAAATTATATGTACCTACTTAAATGAATATGGATTTGAGGTGATGTTTCACGGGTTGACAACACTATAGTGCATCGTTGTTTCTTTCGACATTTTTTTTAGTGTCGCAACTAGGGGGGCGCCAGAGAGTCTTTAGCACCCCCGAGTTTAAATATAGCACCCCTTGTTATTATTTTAAGTCTTACTATAATAATATTTACAATAAAATACCATTCATTTCATATTTTTCGGTTTTAAATTAGGTACCCTAATATTTTTAAAAAAAACCGGACACACTTTGCACGACGGGTGGGATATAATATTTTGTGTAGTGTGGTTAATATGACAGGGGGGGTGCTCGAGCACCCATAGCCCCTCTCTGAATCCGCGCCTGATTATAGAGGTATAAATTATGGTCAATCACTTCGCGACCCCCCATCTATATCAGGTGCAAATTTGAACAATATAAAAATATCCTTTTATCATTAACCAAACGAGCATAGGGCATAGGCATATTATTATCATTATTTGAATATCAATTTATGAATACCACGTGTAGTAATAATTTAAATTTGTCACTGGCAGGTGGGGGAACGTTATGTCTCGGGTTGTTGGCGGTGGAGTTTTATTCTGATTATTTTAAGCTTTTTTTTTCTTTTTTTTTTGTTTAATAAAAAGTTTAATTAAAAAATAAGCGCTTTAATATTTTCGAGCTAAGCGATCCCTAAAGTCAAAGTGATCGCGACCCTCATACTTTTTTTTTTTTATTAATTTTTATATAAATATTAGTATCGCATTGGCGAATTCCTCCCTCTCCCCACATAAAACAATAATAAGTGATAAGTTTACAGTTTGTTTTTAGTAAATTAGTTGAAAATTTGAAATTTATGCTGTTCTTCAAAAATTGTCTCCCAGTGCAAGTGCACCTTTTGCTCCTCTTACCTCTTGATGGGTTTCTGCCACAATCCTCTCGACAACGATTTCAAAATCGTTTTACCGATTTGTTATTTCCCGTCCACACACACACACACACCCCTTCTGTTTCTTATCCTCCGTGTTTTGGGGTATGGTCTTGAATATTTCGAACGACCAAGTACCTACGTGTACATTTATTTATTATAGTGTTGCGCATGCGTGACATTAGGTTATTGTGTGTATAATATACAACAACCACTGACTGTAAACGATTCAAAACGCCATTAGGTAATACGACGACGATAAAACGACTGCTTATTACTGTAAGTGTTTAGCATCGAGACTTTTTCCCGTCTAGATAGGTCGTAGTGCGTATATCAACACGTGATTATACCCATATAATAATATATTATACTTGGTGTACCTTGTTTGTGTTCGTGTATTTATATTATATAATTATTATTATACAGTAGTGTCTCATAAGGATTATTAACCTGTTGCAATATTATCTCT
This sequence comes from Stegophylla sp. TES_Ste_2020, assembly GCA_025469315.1. Taxonomy (NCBI): domain Eukaryota; kingdom Metazoa; phylum Arthropoda; class Insecta; order Hemiptera; family Aphididae; genus Stegophylla; species Stegophylla sp. TES_Ste_2020. The sequence goes on along the minus strand of JAIPRM010000660.1, from coordinate 41,170 downwards.
TGAGATAATAAAGATAATACCTATTTTTTTTATTTTTTTTTTCATAACACTTATATACAAGTTATAGGGACTACAAAAATATTTAAAATATTTTAATATTGAATTTATTATGGTTTTGGTAAAAAAAATTTTTAAAATAATATTTTTGATTTTATTATTATTTTCGAAAATTTTTTTAAGACAAACCATCATTTTCGATTTTCTGAAAATTTTAATGATTTGACATTACTTTTCCATTTAATCTCAAAGTTTTTAATAATTTTTTTTTAAGTTTCCACAAAAAAAAAAACTGTATTAAATCATAGCATATAATATAATTTGATGTTTTTTATATTGCCTCGTTTTCTAATAAGATTTATTTGACTATTGTCGTCTGATGCTCTATTTTTTTTAAAAATTACATAATTTATTTTACTATTTGCCGTCTGTCGAGTGTAAGTAAAGATAAAATTCAAACTTTATAGCAATTAAACAGAGAGATTTATAGATATTATTAAGGAAAAACCCCAAAAAAAACATGGATAGTAATATTTTTAATTAGCAAAAATTTAAATAATTATTGACTTGTATAATGTACAGATATTGTAAATTAACAGTGTAGGTTTATTGTTCAAATATATGCATTAAAACGCGAATAAAAAGACTGAAATATGGAAAATATAAGTTTTAGTTTTGAAGTCTCTGTCACATATGAAACAAATTTTGTATTTGGAGAGCATTTCCTAAGATCATCCAAAAAAAAAAAAAAAAAATATGCATTTTGCATTGAAATCCGGGCCCTAATAATCAATATTGCAATTTTTTTTTGGAAAAATATCCTGGATTTTCTGTTAGGATAAACTGATAAAGTGGGAAAAGGAAAATAAATTGCCCCGAAATTTCAATCGAGGTATTATTACAGCGCTATGAAATACCGATTGTGCTTAATAATAAACTAAAAAGATCGATATCGGTTTTCGGGGGAAAAAAACGAGAGTGGAACTGTGCTATTCCGAGAAAAGAGGGTGAGAATTCCTATTCAATATTTCTTCTCATGATGTTTTTGGGGCTCTGAGAGACTACACACGTTCTGCACACGCTTGCGACACATATTAGAGGATTATGTGCCGTGTTATCCGTTCGGGTATCGCATTCTTATTTCTCGTATTCCGTTATAATCGTGTATTTTTGAAAACGAATTCAATGTAATATGTTTATGCGTTACAGTGCAGTGTCATTTTTTATCTCTGTCATGTGCAGAAGCATAATAATATTATGTACAACAAAAAGCCGCACATACTTCGCACAACGGGTGGGATTCTCTTGACGGGTGTATTGAATTTTAAAGAAACGATAAATCATTTCTTCAATAAAAACGATTCTGAACGAAGGAAGTTAATAATATGAAAATAAATAAGAAAAAAAAAAGTGTTAGAAAAATGTCCAAATTTTTTTTTTTACATTTTCAAAATTTTCTTGCGCCAAAATCATTCTTATGTTATTTTCTATCTATGTTTAAATTTTCATATAGTTCTGATCAAAAAATGATGGTTTCTGAAGAAATGAGAAATAAAAAAAAATGACCTCTCTTAAAGTACAATCTAGAGGCAAATCCGGTTTCAAAAAGTTACTGATCGAAACTTTTGGACAAGTATTTCCAGACGAAGAGTTGTACACAGAAAAAAAAATAAAAAAATAAACATCATTGTAAAAACACTAGCTTCTTCACTTCGTTCAGAATCTAAAAATAATTAGTTTTAAGTAATATCAAAATAATTTTCAAGTGACAAAATTAAAAAGCCGGACATACTTCGCACAACGGATGGTATTCTTTTGACGGGCGTATTAAATTTTAAAGAAACGATAAATCATTTCTTCAGTAAAACGATTCTGAACGAAGGAAGTTAATAATATAAGAAAAAAAAAATGTTCGAAAAATGTCCAAAATTTTTCGAACATTTTCAAAATTTTCTTGCGCCAAAATCTTTTTTATAGGATTTTCTATCTATGTTTAAATTTTCATAAAATTCTGATCAAAAAATGATGGTTTTCGAGTCGTTTTGTCGTTTTTGTCAAATTTTTGGTAGTTTTTTCCAAAAAAAACATTGAAGAATTGAGAAATTCAAAAAATGACCTCTCTAAAGTACAATCTAGAGGCGAATCGGGTTTCAAAAAGTTATTGATCGAAACTTTTGGACAAGTATTTCCATACGAAAAGTTGTACACAGAAAAAAATAAAAAAATAACAAAATAAACATCATTGTAAAAACACTAGCTTCTTCACTTCGCTCAGAATCTAAAATTTAAAAAAAATTGGGCAGCATTTTGAATTTTCAAATCAATTTATCTCATAATTATGTTTTTTTTAAATTAAACACGTGCCGCCCACTTGTGCCTGGTGCAAACGTATACGAAGAATATTAATTTGATAATCTAAAATGATCGACCGAAAACAAAATGTCGGTGATAAATTAATATGATCCATAATGGTCTCGTTAATCCTAAAAAATCAGTCTCGATGAGAACGCACCTTATATTATATTATTATAAACTAGTCATTATTAATATACAATGGGTCTTGATGTTTTGAAAGTATGTACACTTTATATATATATAACATAATATGGTGTGATGATTAGAAGGTGTAATTATAAAAAAAAAAAATACGTACACCTATTTATAATGTGTGTACACAACACATGACTTGTACGAGTAGAGTAGAGTCTCGTGTCTGATAATAATATTAAATATAATAATAATTGTGATCTGATAATTATTAATTCGCGAGATAATTTATTATGCCAGTGGTTCCCAAAAACTAAAGAAGTTTTTGGGACCACGGAGCTCCCCCCCCAAGAAATATTTAATATTAATTTTCATTTGTCTCTGTTCTATGATACATACGTATATAATAATATTATGACCCCCTTTTTTGACCATAAAAATGGAAATATTTGGGGGTTTTTTTCAGTCACTATAAAAGCATCATGTTCACCATAACTTTTTTAGATTCTGAGCGAAGTGAAGAAGCTAGTGTTTTACAATGATGTTTATTTATTTTTTTTTCTTTTTAGATTCTGAATGAAGTGAAAATCTAGTGTTTTTACAATGATGTTTATATTTTTTTTTTCTTTTCTTTTTTTTTTTCCTGTGTACAACTTTTCGTATAGAAATATACTTGTCCAAAAGTTTCGATCAATAACTTTTTGAAACCCAATTCGCCTCTAGATTGTACTTTAGAGAGATCATTTTTTGAATTTCTCAATTCTTCAATATTTTTTTGAAAAAACTACCCAAAATTTGACAAAAACGACTCGAAAACCATAATTTTTTGATCAGAATTTTATGAAAATTTAAACATAGACAGAAAATCCTATAAAAATGATTTTGGCGCAAGAAAATTTTGAAAATGTGAAAAAAATGTTGGACATTATTAACTTCCATCGTTCAGAATCGTTTTACTGAAGAAATGATTTATCGTTTCTTTAAAATTTAATACGTCCGTCAAGATAATACCACCCGTCGTGCGAAGTACACCCATCGTGCGAAGTGTGTCCGGCTTTTTTTTATTGCAAAGTTACCATATTACTCTTTTTAATAGAATTTGGAGGGTTAAATTTTGTCATTGTTTACATATAATTTTTATATTTTATTGAATACTTAAATTATTTCATTTAGAATTTTAGGAATTTTTAATTATTAACAAAAAAAAAAAAAAATTATGCACCAATATAATAACAATTGATGAGTTAACTTATAAAAAAAAAAAAAATAACATCTTCAAGTTTTATACATATTTTGCGTTATTTGTTGTATTGTTTTTGATATCTTATGATCGCTATACTCCAAATTTAATCTGTTATCTATTTTCTACAATATATTTGATAATAATAAAGTAACATCAAGTTTAAAATAAATTTACGGTCGAATAAATAAAAAAAAAAATCATACAGAATTCAATGTTGTTATTATTAAAATTATTTTTAGTTTCGAATAGAGCTAAAAAGCTAGTGTTTTTACATTGATACTTTTTTCTTTTTTTTTTCTATAAACACTTTTTCGTACAGAATTACCCGTTCAAAAGTTTCAACCAGCAATAATTTGAGTCAGAATTTACCTCTAGACTCTAGATGTACTTTTAAGAGGTATATTTTTAAAATTCTCAATAGTATTCTCTAATTCGGGAAAAAACTACTCAACATTTGACAAAAACGTATTTAAAACTATCTTTTTTGAATCTAAACTTAATGAAGATTTTAATGTTGATAGAAAATAATGTAAGAAAAGAAAATTTTGAAAATTTTAAAAAATATTTCAATTGTTTCATCATTTTTTTTTCCTTGTTCACATTTTGATAATGTGATATAAAACTTGTCATGTACAGAAAAATATTTTTTTGTTCTTTTAATAAACTTTATAATTTTTAAATAAGAATGTCTTAAACAAACTTAATCTTCATTCAGAAACTTGTTATTCAAGAAATAATCTATCGTTTCTTTGAAATTAACATACCCAATCCAAATCCTATCCGAAGAGCGAAGAATACCCATGATTCGAAGTATGTTTTTTTTGAATTGCATATTATATATATATATATACACAATATTTTTGGACTATACATTTATGATGCATATTGATGCGTGTTTTTCAATGATTTGTCCATTTTGGCACATAATTTGATAGTTATATTTTGTATCGCATTTACCACGTTTTAAGTGTATATAATTCCGGTCTCTAGACTGATGACTAATAATTTAAAGTCTATCAAATAGGTGTGTGTGTGTATTTTTTTCTTTCTCGTTAAAGGCATAAAATCGTGCGAGATCGCGTGATTAACTTTAGATACGTGTGGTATATTGTATACCCTCGGGCGAATAGACGTTTCGCGTGAAATCAAAGCTACAGAAGAGAAAAAAAAACCTCAACAACGGTGTTTGGCGCGTGCGTACGAATTTATGTGCGAATAATAGATTAAGAGTCCGACGCCTCCGGTGCCGAAAAGACGCAGGTGTGTGATATTTTGAAGAATAATATGTACACATAGATATTTGTATTGTACTCGCGCAGGTTAGGTCGGTCACAGGTAAAATAATACACACGTATTATTCGCCCGTTTGATTTCTCTCGGTTTATCGACCCAAGTCTACGCCACAATCTCCTCACCCTTTCCCCCGCATACACACCCGATCACTAAGGTCTCGGGTAGGAGTTAGCCGGCCGAATAACGTCGCCATTGTTAACCGCCGACGGATCATATTATCATTAGTATTATTATTATTTTATTATTATTATTATTATTATTATTATAGTAGAGTTAGGCGAACAAAATTTTTTTTTTTTTTTTTTTTCCACTAGTTATTATATTACATCGAACGACGCTTTTATTTTAATTTCCAATTAATTTTTTCGCTTTTAGCAAGGCGTGCGTGTAAATCACGGACGGCCACGGATGTGTCTTGTGAAAAATTTGCAAATCACCGGTGCATAACTGCTTTAAGTATGTATCGGTATGAATACGTCATTATACCTACCTACATACCGTAGAAATTCGTCGTGATGTCTTCCGCGTCGTCCCGTCCACGCGAACGACTTGCATAGTGCGAATCAGATATTCGACGCTTGAACAAATCGTACGTTGTCGAACACATCACTAAGACAATATAATTATGCTGCTACAGAGCTACCAGTATTATATACTGGCGTGTACCCATACCCTATGCTGTATGGTATTATGCCCGACGCCATGTTCATATAATACGTTATATTCGTTATTATAACATCTTTATATCAATAATATAAAATAATATATATAGTAGATTCTGAACGAAGTGAAGAAACTAGTGTTTTTAACAATGATGTTAATTTTTTGATTTTATGATAAGCTTTTTACCATCGTCGCTTAAGACTTAAGTTAGTGACTGCGTAAAGAAAGCATATACCTTCGAATATTTTTAACAATACATCACTGTATATATTATATTATTACGCATATTCTATTGATGTGTTATATTGATTGTCAGTAGTACCTAATGTATCATTGCATTAAGTGTAAAATTGTTTTACGGATCATGAATGTGTCTTAACATGATTATTTAGTGTATTTTAATATGTAATTTTATAAAAATGCACTGTTGAATAAACCTACCTTAGTGCATTAATAAATATTTTAAAAAGATTTTAATACCATACGGCTACATGTTAATTCAATATTTTTGAGTTTTAGGATTAAGTACTTTGAATAATGAATTATAATTTTATCATAAGATTATTACTTGTATTGAAGGTAAACGAAAGCGGCTATTTAATATTTAACAATTAGCTACATTTTTAACATATATTCATGGTTGGTGATTACAAAAACCGTTAAATGCAAAGGGAATTAGTAGAATTTCTAAGTTATTCACTGTGTGTGGATCGAGATAATCACATTTTTTATTTGAATAAAGACGATATAATTATTAACAATTTAAACTTTGAACATATTAGAGAATGAAATGAGTTTAAAAATCAGGTTTCTTATGGATTGAAGGAAAAAAAATCTCGAAGTATTCCGAAGAGGAGGAAACCTTTCTGTTTAGTGTCCTCGTGAGACAATCTGTGAGATAACCTGACAATTGTTGTCTGAAAAAAAAGAACACGAGTAGTTAAAGGAAATCATGAATCTTTTAATACGTCTAAACTCGAAGATCCTTAAAATAAGGGCACTAGGATGTAGGACGGTATCGGATAGTAAAAAAACGCTGATAATTTACGCTCCGCGTCTCTCAGCTCGGGTGTGTACATTCAGTCGGTCCACCTTTTTACTGACCTAAAAACTAACTACAAACTGTACGTAGACTAAAACTATACATTACAGTTCTAGTAAAGAAAAAACCCTACCCGGGTATTTTTCAGTGCGATATATCATCCGGTGGTTATCGATTTCCACAGGTCGGCCAGCATCCCCGTACGATCCAACCAGGCCTGCAGACGGCCATTGACGCATTATTTATACAGAGTGATGTCACAAAAAGTTTATGAAGAATTTTAATACGAGTATAGAAGTAAAGCTTTAGAGGCAAATCAAGAAAACAAATGTATTGTTAAAAAATGTATTTATAACATTATTGTCAGTAATTATAGACTCGTAGTCTGTGAGATACAAATCGTATTTACTGTAAGCGCTTTAATAATTTTTTTAAAAACAATTGAATATGTCGCATGAATGACATTGAATATCAGAAAATATGCTAATTTAGTACATTTATTAAAAAAAAAAAAAAAATGATATATTTGTATAAGGATATTTTTTAAAATTTATTGTACAAGGTTGATAGCAGTTTTTGACTCTGTGATGTTTGATGTTTACTATTTATTGATAAAAATAGGGATTATAACGAACTAGAAACTCATCGCTCTAGAGCCTAGATGGATAGACATTTTTTTTCTCACTTTATCGATGGATAATAAAACAGGCCAAATAAAAAAAACATTTTTATCTTTTTATTTTTAATTATAATATACATTATGATTTTTTAGTAAAATTATCTTGTATAAATTGAAGTTCTATAATATAGAATCGTTTCATTAAAGAAATGATTTATCCTTTATTTAAAATTTAACACACTCACCAAATTCCATCCGGGAAGCGATAAGAATGAATACCAATGATTTTTAAATAAAGGTTCCGGTTCCGGTTCCTGTTCCTGAGTTTTAAAAATTAACCGGTTTCAGAACCGGTTCTTCTCGGTTCTAGTTCTGGTCCACGATGAAAAGAATCAATATTATTGGTTATTGTCGGATAATGACTCATTCATTTCGAATAATTTAAATTCTATTTTTTCGACGAGAATATGGAAATGGTATATTTTTTTTTTCACTGGACTCCTGTGTTTCCTTTATCATGCGCATTCGACTAAAAATAGCATTAAAAATGCTAAACGAAACAAAATTCTTAAAAAACCTGTGAATATAACAAAAATTGTATCGAACAAAATGCATATTTTATACAGTACCTAGAAAAATAGATGTTTTTACAATATTTTAGTTTCGTTCGTTTCGTTACGGAGTCTCGTAGTCTCAAACGTTCGGCTCGTAAATTCAGATCGAAAAATCCTTCAGAATCCACTGCAAGTAACGTTTTTCTGACCTAACCTTCGAGCGCGCGGCTTCTTCAACGGAAAACGCGAATATCGGACGCAATTGATATGACGATAAATACCTAAAGCGAGCACGTCGTTAGACGCTAGTAGTAAATCACAATATAGTTTTCCCGTAGACGTGGTGTGTGTGTGTGTAAAGGCAAGTATTGCGCAAACGTAATTTAATATTCTATTACGGATAAATGAATTGTGAAAAGACGCATTACGCGGGTAAATTGTGTATTGTGTTTTACATATGGCGCCGATACGAGAAGTTTCCTCACTGTTATAGTGAGTATGCCGATAATTTACGGACGTAAAACAATGCATAGCGTGAAACAAATTTCCGACGAAAACTGGTCGCATTCGCGTAAAATGACGATTTTGTTTTTTGTTTTTGTTTTTTTTTTTTAATCGAGACCTCGTAAAATGTTTGCTATTGATCCGTTTGCAATTTTTATTTCTATACACAATTACGTTCCTCCTCGTATTTTCCCGACCCCGGTCCGATTTCCTAGAACTGGACTCGATGAATATTTTTTACAAACGTTTTACTCGGACAGAATTACGTCACGGACGATTGTTAGTCCAACAAATGATAGATTTATTTTCGTCATCATTCCGTGACATTATATTCGATTTATTATTTTTAGAACATAAAACGATAATATTATAGTACAGGTCTACTTATACTTTTATGTCCACTTTACGTTTTTGTTGAAATTTGGCCGAGGCCATTATTTTTGATCGCAAGAATTTTAAATTTCACCACACACAAAAAGTTAATCTTTTTTACGAATTACGTTCGTGTTATATTATCTATTCCAAAAGTAATATTCCTTTAATCTATGAAATGCCGACAATACTATTAATCACAGAAAAACATCGGGTATAATGTAAAATACATTATTTATACTTACCGATTCCAGTCAAAACGAAGACCATGCATTTAAAAGAAAAACGATTCTGAGTGGAGATTCAATTAATGTTATGGAGAAAAATAATGTTGTCCATTTAATATAGAATATGTTTGACAATATAATAACATAATAATCCATGTCCATTTAATTTTTCGTGAAAATGATCAATAATGCCAAGTATTAAAGTTTAAACCTCTTACTATTAAAAAACTGACAATTATTGTTTTGTATAATTACTTAAAGCTCCGACCTCAAATTCGTTTTATTGAAGGAATGATTTAACTATTTTTTTTTATAAATGCGTGGTTTTCTTTTTTTTTTAGATTTTAAACTACTCGTAGGTCAAAAAAATTTGCATTTTCCGGCTTCAGCTCATTTATGCATATTGACCTTTTTGATTCTATGTGAAATTAAATATCTAGTGTTTTTGTAATGTTTATTTTTTTTTCTGTTAACACTATTTCGTAGAGAAAGACTTTTCTAAAAGATTCAACCAATAAATTTTTGAATACAGAATTTGCTTTTAGATTATCTTTTGTTATTATTACCATTTTTTTTTTTTTTTTTATGCTGTCTAAAAATGTATGATGCATGTTTTGCAGTTATTCGAACAAGTAGGCCATAGGGTATATTTTGACATTTTTACTTTGCATATTTTCATCATATTCATCACATTTTTAGTGCATAAAATTCCGGTCTCTTATAATAACGTATTTAATGTACTTCAAGTTCGTATAAGTCATAAAATCTGAGGATCCTTGTATAATGATCTAATACAACCCATCAAAATGTCTAGGAGTTACGACATAGTAAGCTTAATACAGTTTGTATTCTTACATTAATTATATTCTGTAATTCTTCTATTACACTCTCTGCGAAGACGAAACTCAGAGAAACTAAAGAGAGAGTGTGGTAAATAACAATTATTATATTTGCTTTAGACATTATACTGTATATTTTAACAGTGTGCAATAGTATACACCTTCGCGAGTGTCAACAAACGGTTTTATACCTTTGATAAATATTAAATATATATAAATTACGGATGATTATGCTCTGATTACTATATATATATATATAAATTATATTCGTAAGTGCGTAGTACTTGTCTGTAATAATATTCTGCGAGCAAAATCGTAGTGAATTCTAAGAAGTCGCATATACTTAGCGAGTTCCATTTATAGTATGTATAAATTTAATACAATGTATATTATGTAAACAATATGCAGTTTAGTGCAGTCGAGAAAAACGATGCGTGGACTGAAAAGAAAATCCTTTTCAAAATGCTAATTCATTTTATATCGTATTAGAAGTGTTTAGTCGGCAGAACTTATTATTATCGAAGACTGTTTTCATTAAAAAAAAATAAAAAAAAATGCTGTTTCGATCAAATGCTTTTTTTCCTCGATGAACTGTGGATAGAGATCTATAAGAGTTGATCCATTTTTAAATTCTCAATGTAGAGCAAATGAGTTAATGGTTTTACAACGATTTATTTTTTATTTTTTTTTATACACCTTTTCTATGCGTAATAGTTGGATTAGTACTTGCTAAGCAAGTTTCAGGTATAGAGTTTTGTTCATATAGTACGTTAAATAGGTAATTTTTCGAAATTCTCAATAGTTATATGCAAATCGTAAACAATAACTAATGAAAAGATTATTATAAATGATAAAATATTATGCTGTAATCAGTATATTCATGAAATTAGTTTTCGTAATTTAGTCACAACTCCAATGTTACGAGGGCTAGAAACTTGAAATTTTCACCTATTTTCAAAAATAGTGTAAATTAGACTAAAACAATGTTTAAACACGTTCGACCACTTTTAGGATAAAAATTATGTATAATTTTGAAAATATCTCGTTCCTGAATAACATTTTAATTTTTGACATTACGCGCTTGTAAAACGATCCTATACTCACCAATTATAGTATGTCTATCGGCATTGAAAAATCTCAAAAATCTTTAGTCAAATTTATTTTACAATCGTCTTAAAATTAGAATTTGTACAAAACTGGCGATTCTCTCATTAAATAAAGTTTTATTCTCAATCAATACTTTATAAAATATTTAATGCACAGATCAACTGTGGAACGTACCCCATTGGCGGAATTCACTTTAGTGTGAATACGAACGTGTGTAGATTGTTTTTATTTTATTTGTACGCTATAAGCAAATAAAACACAATGTCAGCTGTTCGCAAACATAAACGTATAATTATCACGATTCGGTGAGCCGAGTACGGGGAAACGTGCGAAGCGAGCAGCGCGCGACAAAATACACAAGTACATTATTATGATTTACTGATTCTGCATAAAACAGTAGCACTTGAAAATACCGAATTCGCAATCACCCCTTTTATGGACAGAATTTTTTCTTTTCCAATGATCGTTTATCAATTAAAAATAATTGGCAATTAAATTAGTGATTAATTAAGCAATTTTAAACCATTAGTACTAATATAAGTGCGATTATAATTTACCACGATTTGTGATATCAAGGACAAAATAATCAGTTCATTACTATTTTAATATTAATTACAGGCCGTGATTAGTTATTCTATGGATAAATAATATGATTCAAAATAATAGACTTCATAAATAGCTCTTAAATATAGTTGTAACCCGTAATAATAGCATATTTCAAATCAAAATCATAAAATATCGAAAATGAAGAAATATTATAGTAAATAACAAACAACTGCATGAAAATGCAATTGTTATTTACAAATTTTAATTAAATAGAAAATAACAATGGGTAAATAATAAACGCGGCAATGAAACCTTTATAGAAGATGATTAAATTATTAACCAAAACTTGTTGCAGGCAAAGGTGCTCGAGAAGGACATAGTTGGAGCAAGGGCGCACCCAAAGGGTGGCTATAGAGCTAAAGCCCCTTCCAAAAAAGTTTTCAACATGTATTTAGCTCAGTAGATTTAAATCAATTTAACCGACTTATAATTTTCAAATCGAAAAATTACAATGTTTTCTTAATTCTGTTAGAATAATAATACTAAGTTAATAATTAACTGTTGAAATCTAAGCACAGCTTTGATGTTGTGACATGTAGTTCTTATAGTGTACGACAGAGAATTAATTGAAGTAAAATAATTAATATAATGATTAATATTAAGAATAACTAATTATCAATTTCAGGTTATAACTGAATTACAATATTACTAATATCCATTGAAAATATAAATAAATTATGTGTGTTGCAAGTTTAATTTTAAACTGTAATGATACCTAATCATTCATTAAATTAATTTTAATAATTAAAAATGTATTAAATTATTTATTTTAATAATAATTTAATAATAAAAATAATTAATGGACTGATTGGGAATTGCATAGTGTATACAGAATACCATATTTCTTCCACTCTGTATATTGTATATTGTATTATAATAACATGTTGAAGTCAACATAAATTTGGCCACGAGGCAATAAAACTTTATTTTTTAAAACAGCACTCTAGTTAACAATTTTATAGAATTGAATATCGTCTTTACAACATGGAATACGGTTATCGAAAAAATTAGCAGATTGAATGGCCGACCTAATTTTATGAAACGAGTAAGTACAACGAGAAGTGAATTAAATCGGGAATTTCTACGCAGGCTCACTTGAGAGGATTAAAAGAAAGAAATTCTATTCTAACAGTGATGTTAAATGTATAAATTTAATAATTAGTTAAATAACAACTTACATAAATATCGTACCGTCACGTGAAAGACGCTCGGCTCGATAAAGCGAGTGGAAACGATGTAGTACAAAAGGCAAGTACTATAGTATACGAAATAGATCTGGAGATAAAATAACGGTTGATCGTGTGCGGTGAAAACCTTTGGGAAAAGAAAATTGAAAAAGTTTTCTTTTTACTTTATTTTACACGAACGTGTAAGTTCGCGTGTACGTATTCATTGTACGTGTTGTGCTTTAAATAAAGTAAATTGTTCGTGCTTGCTTTTCGAAAACCTCTATTGATCAAAACATCAGACATTTAGCACAATTTTATTCATTAAAGATTTTATTTGCGATTTCGAAAAACCATATTAAAATTGCATTCCACTACATTGCATCTATAAAATAATAATATTACTGTGTACAGAGAAGACAGTTCTAAAATTAAAAATAAAACAAAACAAAAACAAAAACATTAATATTAACAAAATTAACAAAAATTAAAAATAAAACAAACCAAAAACATTAAAATTAACAAAATTATAATAAAATTAACAAAAATTAAAAATAAAACAAAACAAAACATTTTCATTAATATATAGTTGCTTATACCTATACATGTTATTTATAAATATAATATACTAAATTTATTGTATGTACAAAAACATGGTGACAAGGTGAGGTGAGGTCTGTGTGTATGGTACACAAACAACCGCACAATAACCACAAATAATAATATTAATTAAGATTGGACAATAATCACATATAAACAAATTATTGTTCTTCACAAAAAATATAACAGATCATGGTTTATTAGACCGAATGGTATTAGCCTACAAATGTACATAAAATTTGTAAAACATAATATTAAGTAGATTATAGTAGATCATAGTTATAGTATTGTAGTTAAGTTATCACGTAGACGCATGCGTTGTTTTTCACCTCGAGAGTTGATTGGCACGACACCTGGATCAACCACCACGGCGACTCCAACGATGAGATGATGTTCTTCGAGTACTACATTAGTCACTAATGGTACCAAGTCAAGCGCTTCAAAGTCAAGCGATTAAAAAATCAGAAATTATGATTATTATTATTTTAGGTACACGGCACCAATTAACTAAAAAATATTATAAATATTAATACTCACAAAAAGACAAGAGCCCATGTTTAATGTTACTATGACGATGAAACAATGCAAACTTTTATAATAATAATATCTTTAACCGCTTCGTTATTAATTTTTCGATATGAAATTTCCCATATGAAATTTCCGAGAAATACATCGCCTAGGACTCATTTCTCAGATGTTATACCCCAGACGTAGACCACGCGTAGAGCACCTCTATACCTAATAGTATTTCATATAATTTTCAAAGCGATTGGTCAAGTTTTGGATTTTTGGTGAATTTTTGAATATTGTAAACACATGATGCTATTTACCGCCAGGTTGCGGAAAAAATCCGACTTCCGGTAATGAGATCGCCTAGGACTCATTTCCCAGATGTTATATCCCAGACGTAGACCACGCGTAGAGGACCTCTATACCTAAAGTTTCATATAATTTTCAAAGCGATCGGTCAAGTTTTGGAACTTTGGGGAATTTTTGAATATTGTAAATACATGATGCTACAAAAAAAATATTACTGAACCGTTTATATTACACTAATTTATGACTAGAACAACAGTGGGTCTCACACCCGTTGGTACCTGGCCAGTACCGTAATCCGGGGGTGCCGGGTTCGAATCTTGGATTAACCACGCTTTAAATTTTGCAACTTTTAACACTATAGAAAAGATAATGTGGCCGGAGGAATAGCTTGACGGTCGATAGCACAAAAAAAATATTACTCGCACGGTGCGCCTAAGCTATTATTTCCGTTGTTTTTAAAGATAAATTGTGTTTAAATATATGTAAAGATTCAGGATAGTATAGGCTTTAAGAATCAATATAAGTCATAAAGTTTAGAAAAGAAACACACGAATACTACGGTTATGTTCAAAAACGAAAAAATTATATCGGCTAAAATTACAATACGACGGAGTTATTAGGTTCAAATCGTGTTTTTCCGAAAAATATTGGGAGATAAATTATGTTTTATATATGTATAGATTCAGGAAAGTATAGGCTTTAAGAATCAATACATAAAATATAATTTATTTATAAAAACAACGGAAATAAAAGCTTAGGCGCACCGTGTGAGTTATATTTTTTTTGTGCTATCGTAAAGGAAAATTGTTTCCGTTAAAAAAATCGTATAAAATCAGGTTTTGCATAGGGTCCACCAAACTCACAGGGGGGTGACCGAGAGGGTTTTCAACACCCTGACAGAATTTCAAGTATTTTCAAGTCTTGGAATTTTGATGAATTTTTGATTATTGTTACCACATGATGCTATTTACCGCCAGGTTCCGGTAATAATCGCACAGTGAGAGTTATATTCCCTAAGTCGCACCGTGAGATTGACAAAATATTTGCTAAGTCACACAGTGAGATTGACAAAATATTTGCTAAGTCGCACCGTGAGAGTTATATTCCCTAAGTCGCACCGAGCGAGTAATATTCTCTAAGTCGCACCGTTCGGTGCGCCTAAGCTATTATTTCCGTTGTTTTTAAAGATAAATTATGTCGGTATAATTTTAAAGATAAATTATGCCGATATAATTTCCTGAATCTATACATATATAAAACATAATTTATCTCCCAATATTTTTCGGAAAAACACGATTTGAACCTAATAACTCCATCATATAGTAATTTTAGCCGATATAATTTTTTCGTTTTTGAACATAACCGTAGTATTCGTGTGTTTCTTTTCTAAACTTTATGACTTATATTGATTCTTAAAGCCTATACTATCCTGAAATCTTTACATATATAAAACATAATTTATCTCCCAATATTTTTCTGATCTATGAATCGTTTCCAGAGACCTGTAGAAAATGATAATGAAAAGGAATATACTGTATATACAGTTCCTATGCCAGGACCAGGGAAAGTAGTACCGTGCGAGTAATGTTTTTTTTGTCGCATCATGTATTTTACAATATTCAAAAATTCCCCAAAATTCCAAAACTTGACCGATCGCTTTAAAAATTATATGAAACTGTAGGTATAGAGGTTCTCTACGCGTGGTCTACGTCTGGGGTATAACATCTGGGAAATGAGTCCTAGGCGATCTCATTACCGGAATTCGGATTTTTTCCGCAACCTGGCGGTAAATAGCATCATGTGTTTACAATATTCAAAAATTCACCAAAATTCCAAGACTTGAAAATACTTGAAATTCTGTCAGGGTGTTTGAAAACCCTCTCGGTCACCCCCCCCTGTGAGTTTAGTGGACCCATATGCAAAACCTGATTTTATACGATTTTTTTAACGGAAACAATTTTCCTTTACGATAGCACAAAAAAATTTAAACTCGCACGGTGCGCCTAAGCTATTATTTCCGTTGTTTTTAAAGATAAATTATGTTTTATGTATTGATTCTTAAAGCCTATAATTTCCTGAATCTATACGTGTATGTAATCGCTACCGATGGTTGTGCGTAGTGAAACGCGGAGGGGAAGTGGTTTAGTCACGATGATAATAATATTTTTACGCGTTCTTGACGAAAATAGTCAGATTATAGTATTACGTCCCCGGATAAACGATTACGGGCTTGACTTGAACAACCGTTATAAACGTTATTAGCAAATTGGAGTGCATTAGATTCGCATACTATTATAATTAGGATTTATTCGATTAAACCAATAATTGCAATAGTTAGATAACCTCAAGTTATATTTAAAGATAATTCTGCCCGTGTTTAGAAACGTTAGGGATTTTTTAGGATTAAAAATAAAATATCGTTATTAATATGAACAAACGGCATACAATATTATATTATTATATTATACTACCTATATTTTGACTCGAAGGACTTGATTTCGTCCGTGTACGGATTCACTCTAAGATAGAAATATGTTTAATCGTAATAAATGCATTGTCGAAGCAGAGAATTACATCATATTATCAGAGTATTAAGTTTTACTTAATACTGTGTACGTAAAATATCTATAGAAGTTTAAGTGGTCGTAAATGAACTCGAGAGCGTTCTTGAAATTTTCGCAATAACGACAACAATAAAAACGGTTCATTAAATGTGTCCAAGGGGACGAGTGGAAAGAATTTCCTAATTTTTCTTTCTCTGTAGGAAATGAAAAATGAACCATCACGCGTCGGTTTGACCGATTTGACGTAGGGATCAACGATCTATTTTGTTCGCACGGAACGATAGCATTCTCCATAGACCTGACTTATATAGTACATTAATAATTTTACCCAATTCCATTCAATATCGCAACGAAACAAAACGCACAACGCATAATATTAAAATTAGAAAAAAAAAAAGTGATAAAAGTTAGAAATAAATGCGAAAGAGAATGCATAGGTTTGTCGAACAATGCTGAACATTATTTAGATAAATAATTAACTATCTGTTATTTGATCTGGATAAAAATAAGTATTAACTGTCTTTCATTTTACCTTAGATAAATAGAAGTTACATCTTAACTAATTATAAATATCTAAATAAATCAATTTAAAGATGATCTTTTTTTTTGTATTTTGAGTGGAGCAAAGAAGTTAGTGTTTTACTATGATCATAATTTATTTATTTTAGATCCTAAGTGAAGCAAAAAAGCTAGTGTTTTTACAATGATGTTTATTATTTTTATTTTTTATTTTTTCCTTACTATTTTTCCTGTAAACACTTTTTCGCATGGAAACACTTGTCAAAACGACTCGGCCAGCATCTTTTTTAAACCGGATTTGCCTCTAAAATTTAGATAGTACTTAAGTGAGGTCATTTTTCAAATTTATCGATTTTTCAATTTTCTTTTAGGAAAAACTATCCAAAATGTGACAAAAAAAACTAGGAAACTATTTTTTTTTAAGCCAATATTTTTGAAAATTTAAACATTGATAAACAATAATAAGAGAAATATTTTAGTGCAAGAAAATTTTTAAAATGTAAAAAAAATTGTAGACATTTTTTCTAAATAATTTTTTTCTCCCTTTTCTATAAAATTAAGTATTTTTTATAAAATAACATAAAGTAAAGTAAGGTAATGTAAAGTAAAGTAAAGTAAAGTAAAGAAAAGTAAAGTAAAGTAAAGTAAAGTGAAGTGAAATGAAGTGAAGTGAAGTATAGGAAAACAGTAAAATAAAGTAATGAAAATAAAGTGTAGACAAGAGAGCTGGATATTTTCGCACCACGGGTATTCTTCTTTTCTCGGGTCATATGCTTTTGGCAGGTGAGTTTAAAATGACGACTATTATCGTTCTGTATATAATTAACTTCCTTTATTCAAAATCATAATATTGAAAAATGATTTATCGTTTATTTAAAATTCTACACACCACCAAAGGTGTCTGATTCGAGAAGTGAAGAATAATCATAGGGTGAAATATGTCCGGTTTTCTTGTCTACACAAGGAATTATTTCACGTTCTTTATTATTCCCAAAAATATATTTATGAACCATAGATTTTCTTGTAAATGAAAAAAATTTACTGTTTTTACATTTCATACTAGGTCGATTTTCGTTTTTTCACTGTCATAAACTTTTATGACGGAGTCGATTACTATGATGGAGATCCACAATCACTTTGGGAACCTCTGCATGGCGATAAGTGCGAAACGAGCGTGGCTCACTGTGTACAAAATATCCAAGTAAAATTATGCCCCGCTGCAGCTGCAATAACGTTTATGCGTTTCTGAAACATTCGAAAACGCCAGTAAATCATCGCAACAAATATTATGTCGGGCCGGGGACTCGGGAGAACATGGTGTGCTAATAACGCGTGCTCGTCGCACAGTTCATTATCTATTTTAATATACGCGCGTGCAGCGCTTATAAGACATTTTACGAAGACGTTTAATGGGCTCGTAAAAAAATAGAAAAAAAAAAATGATAATTTACGAGCGAAGACGACGCGTTCGCGATTCATCGAAAGCTGTAATGGATACGACACGGGTGACCTCGTCGCGCTGTGTGTTGACTGATTTCGAGATTTTTTTTTTATTAATACACTCGAAACGCCATAATATACTATTCGGTGTGCGTTTACCGAACGAGAAACACTACTACTTTAGAATAATAATAACGCGAAACATTCGCAATATAAATATGAGTACAGAACTCGTGTCATAAGAACCGATAAACCACTCTTTCAAAGCCCTAAAAATCTCAATTATCGCAGACATAAAAATCACACCCGCACCCGAATTAATTTTGACTTTTGTATTGTAACGATTTGCAGACCCTGTGTTCACTAAGGTAGACGTTTTCTTTTGTCCCCTCAAAGGATTGGTCATTTTTCTAGATTCTGAGTGGAGTGAAGAAGCTTACGATTTTACAATTACGTTTATTTTTTCCTCCTTCTGTGAACAATGTTACCTATCGAAATATTCATCTAAAATTTTCGACCAGGAACGTTTTGAATCAAAATTCGGCTCTTGATAGTACTTTAAAGAGGTTATTTTTCGAAATTCGCATTTTTTTTTTAAAGGGTTGACACAACATAGCATTTTTATTTTTGACATTTAATTTCACTTTGATTGTTTATTTGGTTGCTATAGAAAATTTGATTGCAACCAATTACTCTGTTGAATATGGTAATTGGTAACCATGGTAACACGATTGTCAATAAATATATAGTTGAAATGACTACTATAATCCGAAATTATTTAAAATTTTGTATTATTTCGTGAACGCATTGTACGTAAAAATTAATCACATATTCGTTGGAAATGTTCATGAGTAACTATACTATTGTTCTTGTAAAATAACATCAAACGAACCGATAAATTCTATTATTGGTCATACTATAATAATACTATTATTCGTTATTATAGATAACCCATTAATTTTAGTTGAAAAGTAATAATGCCGCAGTATGAAATTGTAAAACAATCACTACTCGAGACACTCCTATAAGCTTTTTATAAAAAAATTAGAAATCTATTATGTTAAGTCTTCACAATAATGTATTTAAGGTTACGATAGATGACTAGAGATTTTTTTACTTTTTGAAATCTACAATGCACACTACACTAATATCAGCTATAGTAATTATTTCCTTATGATAATTATAGTGTAAAATATATAATTTTGTTAACTATTTGAGTTATATTATATTAGTACAAACTGTCAGCCATTTTAAATGGTGTGAGTTATTGCTACATAAAATGGTACAAACAGTTCTCGTTTTTTTCTACTAATGATGCCTGAACCAAAAGATGGTATAAATTACAAATAGTAAAAAGAAAAATAATCGGGCAAGTCGATGTACGTAAACTACCGAAATAGGTAAAACCTATGGGCGTAACTTGGTGGAGAGGAGGAGGCCACTGTCCCCACGACGAAAAATTGATGTAAGCTTTGCCGCCGCCGTCTGACTACAGCGTACTATTCTTAACAACTGAATTGAAATACATGTTTTGTATTCGTGACATAGTAATATCTCATATTTTAAACTTTTAAATATTATTTTAAATCACTTATGATATGGTATAAATCAAGTTGAATGCGTTCAACAGAAGTTTCTTAACTTTGTGCCGTATACTCATATTAGAAATTAATCACCCATACAATGATTTTACACCAGTAATGCACCAATTTGACTTGAATAATTTGGCCGACAGATGGTTTAAAACTAATTTCACTTTCCTAAGGCACATTATTGATGTTTTGTAGCAGTAGCTGCCAACCTTTTCTATTCTACGCCCCCTTTTATAGATTTTCAAATATCTTGCGCAGCCCCCTTCTATAGATAAAAAAAATGTAGATATCACCTTTTTTTTGTATACTTTACAAATAAACTATATAATATTTGCAATGAAAACTGTTTTATTGATGATAATACTAATAAAACTATAAATTTAAGGAAATAATTTAATGGAATAACCAATTAACGAAAATTATTATGCTAATAAACTAATAAATAATAATAATAATATTAATGATATGTGTTTAGTGGCTAAACACTTATTGTAATTAATCACTATCCGTTATCGATATCCGACAATTTTTAAATTTCTCTCTACATTAAATAAAAATTTTACCTCATGATGACAACTTGTGATTCCTCAGCAATGTGTACACGCTTCCCATACGTTTTATTAAATAATGATATTATATTGATAATATGAAAATTATATTATTATATATTTGAAATATTTTCAAAATTCTATAAATTAACCAAAAAGTGGTCGAATCGCTAAAATGTAACGAAGAATACTGTTTTTGTTGATTATTGAAGTATTAATTACATATATAAAATAGACAATTAAATCATTATTATAGTGTGTTATATTAAATATATGTTAAACAAATGGCGTAAAGCCTATCACGATTTTGCATATAAGGAAAATTTCTCCGCCCCTCTCTTGAAAATTGTTTATAGTGCTACATTGTAAGCTGTAATTATTAGGACTTGTAAATTAATGCATTTGCATATCAATTGAATTAGCCCATGTTACAACACAACTGTGATAAATTGTTGTGTTACTTAATATTTATGTAGTTTTGAGAGAGCTGGGATGAGTAAACTAATATGAAATTGTATTTTGCATATTTGAAATTTATTTGCATAATGTTATACATTTTTTGTAGTTTAAGTGTACTTTGTAAATTTGTACGCATTACATTCAGCAAAGATTGTTCGAAAACCATTTTTTTTTTTCAAATATTCTGTTCTATTCGTTTAGTTGGCTTGAAATAAAAACAAAAATATCATAATTCACAGGGAAAAATCGGTTTTCTATTTAAAATAAAGTTTGGATTGCCTGAATGCATAGGACATCCTAAAATGTGGCATGAAAAGAAGTGTTATTGGTATTAGTTTTTACGGTAACATGAACATTCCAAAAACAAACAAAAAAAAAAAAAAAATTATAAATGTTTACGACCATAAAAAAAAAAACAAAAGGATGAGTATGATTTATGGCACTATGTATAAATACTTTTCATCGAAATAATATGTGTACATCCAAACAATCTGTAAATTATGTTATGTTTAAGTCCTCCCCCCCCCTAAAATAAATTAATAAATAAATCCCAGAGCCATTGACTACATAGATATACAGAATATATATCTGGAATTTCTCGCTTACAGATTATTTGTTCAACGCATCTTTTCCCCTCAAAAAACATACGCATTTCCCGACATGATTGTGCACTACTTAATAAGTATAAATTTAAATAATCATTGCCGGTTCTAGTATATTTTTACCTGAGGCAAAGTATAAAATTACCGCCTGCTCATATTTCAGTATTTAGACCTCCTCTATTATGCCACTGTTATAATTATGTACAATCTACTCTCTCTCTCTCTCTCTCTCTCTAAAAAAAAAAGGCATAAAAAAAAATCTTAGGTACCATATTAGGAAGAATAAATAACTCTATTAAAATAAATTGTTGCATAACTTATATGTTTTACAATAACATTTTTTTAACACATAATATGGAAAATAATTTTTAAAAACTTCTGAAAAAATATATAGGATATGTTTATATAATTATATATATTATATAGACTAAATATTTAGAACAAAATTAATTATTATTAATCGTCGTAATTAGGCACCCCCGACCCGTTCAATTCGTGTGAAAAAGAAAAACTATTATTAACCTAACATCATCGATGAGATGCATCATTATGATAACAGAATACTTAACCAAATTAGCCACATCGTTTCAATTTGTTTTTATTCTTATTCAGCATTTCTTGGCTTAATACTTAATTTCTTTAGTTGACTTTTTTCTTTTTGTAATTCAATTAAAAATAGCATTTGTTATTATTACGATATTTAATGAATAACGCTTATTCAATTTATACTCTTAAAATCGATATTAATTATAACGATTGAAAAAATAATTACTGAACAAACATGTGAAATAATAATAAACAACGGCTTACACACCTACACGTACTGTAAATGTATTTACAATTTTATTTTATCGCACTGTTTGAAGTTATTATCGTCCAGTTAAGTTGGAAAAAAATAAGAAAATAACAAAATAAGAGAATCTCGGGTCTAATATCTAGCTACCTGCTCTAATTACAGAACCGGCTTGGTTAAATACCGGGGTTGTGTGCGAAAAGTTTTTGCGGGGCTTATTTAGTGAGCGTTTAATTAGAACGTAATAAATTATCAAATTAATATCCGATAATTTGCATTTGCCGAAAGGCTGAGGGGCTTTTCAACGGGCAGGACTCTGTGTCGCGGCACAGCTCGCATCGCTTCAAGCCGGCCTTACCTCTAAAAACAAATTTTGAAACGACTTCTTAAATAACCCGATTTTATTGCAATTATAATATTTTCCTTGCCTACAAAGAGTGTACGAGAAAGCCCTAACAAATAAATATAATTTAAAAACTATCGTTTCGGGAAGTATTTTGTGGTGATTAGTTCTCGACAAAATTTATTTCTATAATTTTAAATAATATTATATTATGAATAAAAATGTGTTATAATTTAAACATAAATAAATTGTATCAATGACAATGACAAAATAACATTTTTATTTCCTAAATTGAAGTTTTAAACATTTTACTGAACACTATTCTCGATTAAAGAATATGCCAATTTAGGACACTATTTATAATATCACATTGTCCTAAGACACTAAACTGAATGTTATATAAAACAAAAGTGGAACGTAACATTCAGAACCACGACTTAGGTTTTTGAACGAGACCAAGGGAAGCACTGTTCGCTTTAAGAACATCATTGGAACAAAAACTCATACCACGTTGTTGACACTGAAAAAAAGCTTTCGATACTGTCAATGGGAAACAATGAGGTAGACTATACGTAGACATAGATAGAAAGGATAGACGTGTTGTTTTTCAACTGTACAAACATCAAAATCGACAGTTGTCAAACCGAAGACGTCAATAATAATAATAACACGTCGATCAGAAAATTTGTAAGGCGAGGTCGTTCATCGTCACCCTTTTTCTATTCAAAATCTTTATACAAAACGCCGTGAAAAAGTTTTTATCGAAAATCTATGGTGTAAAATAAATGGAAAACAAGTATACTTTATGCGTTAGATTTGGGGACGATAAAGCTACAATGCGAACGTGAATACTGAACAATATGTCAACAAATATTTTTTCGATAACTTTAGGAAAACTTCAACAAAATGCTAAAGAGACGAAAACAACAATTGTGAATGAACGTTATAATGAAATGAAAATAATTATCAGTACACTAAAATTTACAGCCCAGGGACGAGTCCAAAAAATGTTTAATTATTTAATGTGTTACATGGCAGGATAAAAATACTATAGAAGTAAAATGGAGGGGCGTTTGTAAACTGATACCAGAGTAAAAGTAAAAACAAAATAACACTTGTAAACTGCGTTTCAGATTTTATCAAATGTAAACTGCGCCCGAGATTTGTTCAAGGATAGAAACTTGATGTGTCAACTGCGTCTCATTTGTTTATTATCATCGTGTATTCTATACGCTCTATATACTTCCCCCCCTCCCCGGGGGGACTTAGTTTGGCGTTGTAATAATAAGTTATGCGTACTTTCCACAGCAATATTATACTTGCACAGCAAGTCGATTATCATGCCAAAATATCCCCACATTGCACAGTAGGCCGAGGGTCCTATCGATTTGAATCGAGCGCGACACGAAGCAACCGAGGAGAGTTTTGTGAAGTGAGCGAAGCGACGCTCAATTTCATTAACGGGGACTTACACACAGACAATAACACACTCAAACATTTGTAGTCTTTGTAGATATACTGAATGGTGATAAGTGCTGTTAAAAATTATGCTGATAAGTGGAGATGTTTTTAAACGCTCGTGTTGGGCGCAGTTTACATACATCCTTTTTGACCTGGATTTAAGCGGGGACGCAGTTTACATGAAAAAAAGGTTATTTGGGCGCATTTTTCGTGTGCCCAAAAAGGAAAATATCCTCAGCAGTAAACTATACAATATTTTATTAATAGAGAACTATATTTTATAATGAGAATCGAAATTATTTTTTTAATCTTCATATGGAGTACTATATCTAAAAATAATTATCGAAAACATCGTGACATTCAGATAATTGATTAAATAATCTCCGATATAGATATAGAGAATTAAGTAGAGAAAATTTAATCACACGCTCCTCCACATAAAAATTATAGTCATTAATGATATACAGCAATGATGATAACGGGCAATAATTTTAAAATCTATGTTCCTTACGATCACGATCCTTCAAATCGGGGATAAAAAAATGAAACCACTTATGTACCTGGTACCTCGATTATGTGGCATTCAATTTCGCTAACTGTTTTTCCTACAATTTGATCCCATTTCACCGATGTTCCATATCGCCAATATATCGGTATTGCTGACAACTATTATTGACCCCGCGATTTCTAATTCACTAATATTTATTAATAGTATTATTAAAATATATATTTTGTAAATTAGCTCAATGGATGATAATTTTATAAACCTAGCAGCACACCGAACAATTCATAATTCAAAATTAAATAAGAATTAAAATAATATAAATTTTAAAAAATCAGTGAATCGGAATCGGACCTATGTAGATATATCATTACGTGTTATCATAATACTATTTGGGGAAAAATAAAATCGTTATTGATAATAAAAAAGTATAGTGTTGGCCAACACTAAAAATAATGATGTTCACTCGCCGGATTTCGTACGGTGGTAAATACTAGTTGGAGGGAGGGTAGAGAGAGAGAGAGATAGTGTAAGAAAGAGAAAGAAAGGAAAAGAGAGGAAGGGAGGGGAGAGAGAGGGGGGAAGGTTAACTCGACATTATTGTTACGGTAAAATTGAATTTAAACCGCGTACAGGTCGCGTACACTATACACGCTTATATACGCAAATACTCGTATGTGTACACGTGTGCATTATACGCGTATAAGCCACTTAAAACATATAACGCGTCGAATTAACTTCAATATTATGAATATTCAATGCAATCAACCGACCGCGAGAGTGCCGCGAGAGTATATTTGATTTAAGTACATTTTATTCACGTAGGCGTACTAAACACGTTCCGGACGCTGCCGCCGCGTCGCCATCAAACGATTTTTTAGTCGTTGCACTTTCCGTCAGATGCTTTTACTGAAAGCATATAATAATCGGCAGTTGCCGTTTTTTTCCCAAAAAAATTAATTTAATTTTGTTCCACTTTCATTTTCCTCCAAATAAAAGTCTTTCCGTTATCCTCTACTAGCCAATTAAAGCTATATATACACTTAGTGTTTTCGAACAAATCCCCGAATTGTTGATTTTTATGTCGTATGTGTCCTATCGATTTGTAAACAGTGTTAAGTGCAGAGACTAGAAACTTTATTCGTTCCGGTCCTTGTTTTAGTTCTGAAAAGTATAAAATCCAAGTTTCGGTTTTGTTTCTGGCACTTGCATGAACTAAATTGTAATTTCAGTTCTGATTCGGTTAATATCGGCTCTAACAGGTTCTATTACTTGACACTTAAGCATCGTGGTTTTAAAATCTTTAAAAAATACATTTACTCTACCCCCTTCAAAAATATCAATGTACTTGTTTGGTTATTGTTGATTGTTTAAATAATTTAATTTACGAAATACATTAATTTCTCAGATCGATATACAAAACAGAAAATATAAAACTCATGTTCAACTTCAACTAGAAACTGACAAATTCATAAAAAGTAACCGTTAGTTATACATTTCAAATATAAAATTTGTTTAAAATTGTGATAACTTTTTGATAGTAAAAATTCTACACTACCTGGTTCATATTGCGTTTGTTGAAGATTAAATTAAAGGTGAAATATCATCAAAATATTCACAACGTACAGAAGAAGATTCGACTTGATATTTTATACTGTATTTAATTCGTCACTAATACACAAAATTCTATTCCATTTGAGTATACACTACATCTGTGTGTAATCGGAAATAGTAATAGAGGATTAAGTTTAATTTAAAAATTTAGTTTATAATTTATTGAATCGGTCAATACTTAGCTGTGTTATAGGTCAAGAGGTTTTAGTTGGAATACACGAATGATGACTTTACGTGTGTCAAACATTGACTTCAAACGTAACTGTAGATCCGTACAGGTAAATACGAGACGCGTATCCATTAATCATTATGTACGAGCAGTATGAGAGAAATGTCAATAATACAGATGCTAAACTTAAATTTATTACCTCTTTACTTAATGGCTTATTTGTCGTTCCTGACCTTCTATTCAGTATGAATTTACATATTTCTACATACTTTTCTTGAAACTATTCTCTCTTCAATGTCCTCTTTTATAGTGATTTCTATGGCAACAATCAACCTATGCGCAGAATGCTATGCAATGCAGATATTATTGATTTTGATTTTTGACAAATGTATGATCTATTTGGCTCCAACATTATATTTGTTTAAGACTGATTTTTTATAGTTATTATGTTGGTATTTATTGCTGTCTACTATATTTCATTGTATTTAATGTTTTTGTAATTAGTTAATGTGTACGAATTACCGGCTTACTCCTTAACTAATAATAAATAAATAATAATCGTAATAATAAAAGTATATTTAAGTTCTCTTTCGTGACCTTTGGTTTTAAAATTTCTGTACTCCGAACTAACGATCTAACATGGAACCCCCTGGAAAAAAAAAATATTTTAAGACATGTTTTTGTGACTTAGAATGCTACGTCAATCATGGTATGGAATACAACAGAGAATCACGTGTACTGTTCAATTATTATTGATAACCCAGATATGCATAGAACATTAATATTTATAAACTAACGACATTAGTTTTTTCGGTGTTCCAAGTTATAAAATAGCAACACTATGATTTCATTTGTCAATTTGTATTTTTAACTACACTATAAATATATTTTTCTAAAGATAACAAAATGTGTAATTTTCAAGGTGTTAACGAATAATATAATACGTATTAATAATAATACGTAATTAACAATTCAATATTATGAATGCATTTTTTAGTATATGTTACACTATTGTTGATAATGGGTGTAAATATAAAGTTTCTGTTACTATAATTGATCAAGATAAATTTCTAAAATCAATTTCATAAAAATCAAATTAACGGTACATTTTGAAGTGTTTACTCAAATTTGATTAGAAGGTTTTTCTTTAAGCCTAAATATTGAGAATTTCCAAAAATTATCCCTTTACAATACCGTACTAATAAAAATATCTACAGAAAACCCACGCTTAACGTAGTGGTGGGAGCACATTCCATAAAAAGAAGCATCATTGTAAAATCACCAAAATCACTAAAGCTTCTTCGTTTCAATTATTCTGTAGGTCAATTAAAAATCAGGGCAATGTGTTGTCAAGGAATTGTATTGTTGGGAAATTATTAGTGTGTCGAGATAATGTATTGTCCGGCAATTATTGTGTCGACAAATGAGTGGTCGGGCATTCAAGTGTCGGACAAACACATTAGACCCTAATATTACAATGTCGCCGGGGAAATAAACACTTTTGGTGAATGTGTTGCGTTGGAGACAAAAAGGTCCCTATTCAAAAATCGTTTGAAAAAAAAAAGGAAGAATCGCTTAAAACCCGTTTAACCTGACCTAATCTAACCGTTTAAAACGTGTGTGAACAATTATAGGCACAAATTATTATTAATCTAACAAATTGTATATTTCTAATGGCTATTATTTTGTAGCATATTCAAAATTTTTAAAACGACAATTTTATTTCCTAGCTAAACCATATTATATTACTCTGATCATATTTATATTATTGCTAAAATCATTTGAGCCATGAGAGACATGGTTTAAGAGTTGAAAATTTTTAGGGAACAGATGATTTCAATAAAATCTGTAGACATTTTTTAACAGTTACAGATTATTGTTGAATATTATTACCAACGGAAGATGACATTAAATTTTAGATCCGTTTGTGATCTACACTTCTAGATATATGACTATATTTAGTTTCAATAGAGATATTTATTTGTTAGGTAATAATAATAATTAATATTATTATTATTTTTTTTAATTCTCAGGGGAGCAAAACAGCTAATATTTTTACAATGATGTTTATTTTTTTATTTATTTATGTTATGAAAATACTGTTACGTTATAAAAGTCGGACATATTTCACACTATAGGTATTCTCGCTCTTCAGGTGTATTGAATTTCAAAGAAACGATAAATTATTAAATTTCTTCAATAAAATGATATGAGGGGAGATTCAAATTATTCAAAACAATTTTTCCCAATCCAAAACCTGAAAACAATAAAGTCTGTTATTACAATATTAAAAAAAGAAAATATTTTTACTCAGTTATATATTACACTACCTATTTAATGTGAAAAGTAAAAATAAGTTTTAATGAGAAGAAAATTGTGTTGGACAAAAAAATCACATATTTTCGTGGACCAAAACATTACTCATATTATTTTCAATCTATATTTAAATTTTCATAAGGTTTAAATGAAAATAAAAAAGTTTTAAAGGAATTTTTGCAAAAACTTTGAGCAGTTTTACTCAAATTTTGGAAGAACTATTCAGAATTTCGAAAAATAACCTCTTAAAAGTACCATCTAGAAGCAAATTCTGATTCAAAAATTGTTGATCAAGACATTTTGATGAATATTTTAATCGGAAAAAGTTACAGAAACATAAATGGAAAAATTAACAGATTATAATTTTTATTAACATATTATATCTTCACTCCATTCAGAATCTAAGAATGAGTGTATGTTGTCACTCGAGATTTTGAAGGGACTTTGAAATATATTTGGAGGGGGGCTCAAGCTTCCACACTGTAAGGCTTATGAGTAAACATCTTTATAATATTCTCTAAAAATGTACGCCAAACGTATAATAGGTATATAAATATGTCACACGACGACGCAATAGCATACAAATACCGACACGTCGTCGTCGTATTTGTTTACAGCAATCATCGGTCGGTAAATATATTATTATACACGTATATAATATTATTGTATAATGCATTTACGCGATATATACGTCGTATATTATATTTTTATACCGGATGATTAGGTATGCTGTCGCCACCCCCGTTATTCCACCACACCGTTACCGCACGTCAATCGCAATATTTACCAAATAAATGTCAATAAAATAAACGCAGTCGTGTGGAAGTGTTCAGTCGTCGTGATTATCGAACGAATTCGGCACTTGGCAACGCTTGTCACCCCTCGCCTTCTCGTACATAGTTTCTATTTCTATTTATAAATATATAACTTGCATCCCAAAACGGTACACTGTTGACAAAATACAGATAAACCATACATTCTACCAGAGGGGGGCTACCATACACTTTTGGTTTTTGGTAGGAAAATATTATGGTGAGAAGAAGAACATAGCATATTTTATTTTTTGCCGTAAATTAAAATAAGTTATGTGATATTTATATTAAATATATAATGTTAATCAGAAATTACAATATATAAAAATAATAATAATTAAAATCATTGGAAAATTATAAGATCCGTAGCTTCAGAATCTTAAAATTACCCACATTTTCGAAAAATGCTTTACATTTTTTTTTTTTTTTTTAATAATTCTTTGGAAAAATTGCCATGGGTTTTCACCCCCTGGTCTATGATTAAGCCTTAATAGCGAATGGATTTTGATATTTTATGTCTGTTTAATGTGACAGGTTGAAAAAATATTCTTCGTTTTATTGTTGAAAATCAAATTTAAGAATTTACCGTGATTTGTTTTTATTTTGCGTTTAGTGTACCGGGACGAGGGGTGGGACCATTTTCCTCCAAAAATCAAATTCCATTCTTCTCCAATGTCCATTTTCCACCAAAATAATAAAATAAAAATTCCTTTTTCCTCCAAATTAAAATACCATTCTCCTCCACATTCCATATTCCTCCAAATATTTTTCAACTCATTTATTTAAATATTATCATAAAAAATAATTCATTTTTAATTTTTTGATAGGTATGCATTTGTTCAAAAAATGGCCTATAATTACAAAAAATAATTTAATGTAATTTAATAAACGACGTGAAGCAACCGATTATTTTTAAATACCTATAGATAGCTTCCTAGAAATATTTTTATTTATAAATTTACTATTTAACTAAATACACTCAACACTGAAATTATAAATATGAATTATTATTTAAATAAAAGATTTAAAAAACTTAGCATTACCCAAATTTTTATTTTTAAGTAGATAGCTACTTCTAGAAACAATGTATTTTATTTGGAGGAAAATGGAATAGATATTTATTTGGAGGAAAATAGACACTGAAAGATTAAGGACTTTGATTTTTGGAGGAAAATGGTTACGACCGGGATGAGACGAGGTCTAAATGATTTTGTAGGATTTTGTGACCCTGATAATGGGACTATGTGTGAGGAGTATATTAATTTTAAATTGTCTGCGAATTCCGTAACGGATGTGTGAAGGGTATAATGCCGGGAAGTGAACTCGAACGTATTGGCAGCAGTCTTCGAATCACAATAATGAAGTATTCTTCAATATTTATATTCGGTTAAATCGTTAAATCTAGATATGTGCTACAGTTATTCGCCAATTGCAAAATAACTGTTATTACATTGTATGTTTATTGGCCGTGAGCTGCATAACCGACTGGAATATAGTTCATAACCGAGTTTTTAATCTAAAGCAATGGGGAAGAGTTTCCCGACTTAGCACTCGTTCATTTTT
Source organism: Stegophylla sp. TES_Ste_2020 (assembly GCA_025469315.1). NCBI lineage: Eukaryota > Metazoa > Arthropoda > Insecta > Hemiptera > Aphididae > Stegophylla > Stegophylla sp. TES_Ste_2020. Next base: position 9,735 of record JAIPRM010000660.1, on the reverse strand, counting down.
CATTTTGGACACTTTGAGCCCGTTTATAATATCTGCTGTCAACAATTGCCATAATTTATTATTATTATTATTTTTTTTTAATAGATATAAACATAATAAAAAGAATTAACACAGTCTCAAGAAAATCACCCTCCGCCTCCTTAAAACCGCCTCTGCGTATACATTGTCGTAACGTGCGGCAGACGTACATTCGCGTGAAAACCGTTTCGTTTAAGTACAAAATGTTTGCGATTCATGGGGGATTTTTACAATTGATCGATGATAAACGAGAAAACATTTTGGATTGTTGAACACGTTGGAGCTGAATTTAGAATTGGATTTTCAATATATTCGAGTTCACGAGATAAAGTGCTTAAAAACATAAAACGACAGAAAATGTTCTTCTTCTTTTTTTTTTTTTTTGAAAAAAATATTATCAAGTATTATTATTACGTTATATTATAACGGTAACGAGGACGACACGTTATTTGCAACGTGATAATCATAAACACACGACGAGGACGAGTCTAAGCACAACCGGAAAACTTGTGATTTTTCGACATACCGAGAGAAAAAAGAAAATATATTTTCCGCGTGGTCGGCCTAGATAATTTTCATACGAACCACGTTTAACTGTAACAAAATATATTTTATGTAATAAATGGAAAATATTTTCTCTCTCACTCTCTCTCTCTCTCTCTCTCTCTCTCTCTCTTTCTCTCTGTCTCTCTCATCTACTTAAAATTTAATTATAAATGTATATAAAACTTAAAAAAATAATAGTAAAGAATATAATACTTAGAATATAACTATTAAATAAAACTGCACAAAGGCCAAAGTGTTAAAATAATTTAAATGATGCTGCACGTTACAATCTAAGCCATCTTTAAAACAATCGAACAATCGTTTTAAACAATCGATTCGATAGCTTAACAAAAAAATACAATAAACTTAAAAACCAAAAATATATAAAGTTAAAAATTTAATGCATTTACTAGTTAATAGAAGCTAAGTATGTTTCAATAAGTTTTAGCTCAAAAAAATATTAATGCAAGGTCCCTATTCTAAAATTAATACACTTATCAAAAATTATTCATTGAGCGACTTTCACGAAAATTATACCACGTATAGAAAAACACGCGAGGAATCTTTTGGTAAAAAAACATTTTTACCGGATCAAGAATTAAATGCTACGTGTGATTTTTACTGAACAAAATGATTACTTTACTTAAAAATTATCAGTTTTACACAAATTTTCACTTTAAACTGGTGTGATGAAAAAATTTACTTACTATTTACTTCAGGTTCAGTAGACACATGTGAGTAACGTTTTATGAAATATTAAGCTACCTAATGATCATACAATTAAACTTGTGTTAAGTTAAAACTTTACAATACACAAGGTAATTCCAAAATGCTATATTTAGCTATCCCAAAAGTGGTTAAATTTCTTGGAATATTTATTTTTCTTTGTGTATATATTTAACTATTGTTTGTAATCGATGAAAATTGCAAGTTTCTTGTTTGATTAGTTTTGGAATTATATTGTGAAATTAATAAAATCCATTTTAACGATATTTTACTTTTTTTATAAATATATTCGCGAGATTTCCTTATTTTTAGCAAAATTATTGAGAATTTTTGACTTCTCTAAAGACCTTTGTAAAGTAAACCATTGAGTTGCGGTTTCTGTTTGAAACTTTTGGATAAGCATTTCTATCCGAAAATTTAGTTCCATAAAAAAAATAATCATCATTTTAAAATCACTAGCTTCTTTAATCCACATAGAATCTAAAATAATGATTATAACTTGTGATCAAAATCGTATTAACATGCATTATATCCTACTCGGTGCTCTGTCTAAAAGAATGGAAATGTTGGAGTTTCAAATAGAATCGATATTCGGAATATAAATGCTTGTTTGACATAATATTTCATTGTTGACGATTAAGCGTATTTTTTACAATCTCATGAAACAATCAAACTGTTCATTTTTGATGCCGAATAACACAATTTTAACGTTTACAATAAAAATAATGTGATGATCACCTGTTTAAGTTTAGTAAAATTAGCATTGAAATATGAAAATGTGTACATCATTATAAATGGTATTACATAAACTAAAAAGTTGTCATTTTTATTATTTTAAAATATTTTATTATGTATTTTTAAATAATTTGTACAATCATTGTCTTATGTATAATATATATATTTTAAGGTACGTTAAAAAAAATTAAAATTTTTATTTCACAATTACTATTTCAAAACATTTCCCAATATCTAATATTATTATACACACTACACATACATACACGTGTATTACGTGTGTTCTTATTACTGATTCGATAAAATCCAAAATAGGATCAACACTATATAAAAGAAAATACGTGATTTGCTCTATTAGAAATGAATAAAAAGGTTTTTTTTTTTTTGTAATTACAATGAAGCAAACATTTTCTTGTGCGTACAAGAGCACGTTTTATATTTTTTCCCCGTCGTCACATTCCATATTAGCTTCGAATTTTATACATATTATTGCACATAATTCCGGTCTTTAATAAATGACTGCCAATCATCATCAATTAAATATTACGAGTAGGTCTGAACATTTGTACGAAAACGTTAGCACAATAATTTATGTAATGGTTTTAGAGAAATTCATTGCCTTTTTCATTCCGTCCCTTTACGAATTCGTTTCAATCGGAACGTAACCCAATAAATTGTACAACATTCTTAAGTGCAATCGTTTTATTTTGTCGTCCGTTTTTTCTCAACGATTAAAATAATGATATTCGAGATTTCCTTTAAACTTTATAATCACTACGTAAAAGAGTTGAATAAAAAAAACTCATTTTAAAGAGAAATAAATATGTATTGAGTATTCGAAGTAAGTTATATTATACAATTTCGTTTATAGGGATTTACACTCGTTGTTAGTATTTTTATTTTTCAAATGAAAGTTGTGGTTTTCGTTAACCAAACGTCTGCAATTAATATGTTTGAATCTAAACCATTATGTAGGAATTATCGATTTGAAAAATTATCCACAACTCATATATGGCTCATGAAATGTACACTCACAATACGAACCGGTAATGTGTGCGGTTTTCGTCTGTTGACAATTTTTTAGTTAAAATCAAAAGCGTGCAGTTTTTACGGACGCATATAAATTAATATGCTGTCGACATTGTTAAATTAAATAATAGCTACGAGGAATTCAGTTTTTTGGCATAATTTTTTTATTCGTATTATTATTGCAGAAACGAATATGAAAGTAAATTATTAAAACATAGAAATTAAACGAAAAATACTATTTATTTCGTGGAAATACACATACGTTTTGGTTTACGTATTTGCGAAATTTTCTTGAGTTTTTTCGAATGGCAGAAGAGAGTGACATTTGTTTCGATACTACTCGACCTCAAATAAACTCTTCGCTGTTATCTGATCCATAGACGATGATGGCAGATTCTGTTACGAAACGCACGTCGTTCGTAAAATATTATTTGCACGTATGACAATTTATTTCTTTCCTTCCCCTTGTCAAACGATAATTCGGAATCGGCCGTCTACTTAAATCTTCTGAACTCACACGCTATTCATTCCAACCATATTGTTTAGACAATAACCGGCCATAACTCATGCCTATGAACTATCACAACTAGGTTCCAATGGTTCACTATTAATATTATAATATGCATAAGGGATGGGAAACTCGAAGTTACTAGTGGGCCAGTTACTATGTGCTTCATATTAGAAAATGTACATTCGCATATGTAAATTATTTCAAAAATATATAATATTCCAAAAACTTGGATAGATAATTTTCAATAATAGATAAAAATTAATGTCTAATACAGATAAATGGTAAAATTTTACGAAGCGATTGCAGACCACCTGTTTACCATCCCTGGCATACATTATAAAAACTTCATAATTAATACAAATGTGGTACTGAAACCGGTTACCTATCGGTTATTGATATATAATGTTATACACTGGTGTTGGGTTACCAATAACTGGTAATCGATAATTTTTAGAAAGAAGTAACTGCTATTACCAGTTTTTGAAAATTTTCCTGATCCTACCGGAAGCCGATTACGTTAACTGCCGATGTGATTTTAAGTCCTGAAATATACGCATGACTCTCATTGTACTTCATTGACCTCAAACTAAATAACAACGGTTCGTAGTCTGAATATAAATAAATGTACACAAAAGAAGTGATAGGAAAATGTGAATAAAACAGGTGAACTATTTGTACGCGCGTACGCGTACCTATTTTGATACGATTTGTCGGCGAAACAAATGCGTTCCCGTATCAATGTCTATTCGACAGATTACAGTATTGTTAAGTATAAATTATGTGCGGTCGGCAATTAGAAGTGATAAATGCGCTCTCGCCAGTACATATAACTTGATGAAATTGATTGGCGCGTTCCTTTTGAAAGCATCATTCCCACAACGCAATTATTCGTTACACCGAACGAAAACGCAGCCACGAGTTAGTGTTCATTTTAACAGGTAACAATATTATAATAATTAATGAGTGTACATATTTCGTTTGTTTGTGAAATTCGGAAAACAAATATTAAATTTGAAAACATAATTATTCAAATCATTTAAATTGGTATGCCGAGTTTTCTGAAAAATTACACAATAGTGATGTCTTAAAGTCTAAAATTATTACTTAAACTCAAAAGTATTAATATTCTTGATTTCTTTTTGCCTTTTTATTGTTATTTTAAATATTTAACGAAAGTACTAATTAGAATGTGAGTGGAGCAAAGAAACTAATGGTTGGAAATTACGTTTATTATTTTATAATTTCAACTATATAAACATTTCTCTACCCGAAAACGTGCTCGGATCACTAGGTATATTTTATAGTATATAAACTGTAACGCTATAGTAATATAGTATATATTTCCGGTAGTTGATTTTGTTAATGAGGTACTTAAAACATTTCATTTTAATCTTTTCTCAAATTCTAAATGATTTATCCGAAAATTAGAAAAAAAAACTACCGAAACATTGAGTAAAACTGAAAATATGTCAACATCTTGATTTTCATGAAATCGATTTTAGCAATTTAATAGTAACTCCAAAAATTATTGTACTAGAAAATAACTTAATTCGTAAACAGTAAAATAACAATATTTTTTTTTTATTAAAACCTCAAAAACTTTTAATTCTTAATCCGGTAGAAATTTATTTAACTAATAAATCACTGATTTGTTTTCTTATCTGTAGTTTTCTTACCAAAGATCCTTAAACCTTGGCTACTTGAATAATTTTTTAGAAGCCTTTGAATTTATTATTATGACTTATATATTGTATGTTTTTATAAAAAAAAATATATTTATGTTCGTTAATTTTTCATAATATATTGAATTAATTTTTTAATGGTTGAAAATTTTGCAATTCATATATGGGACCACGTATATTTTATATATTTGTTTAAATCGTGTTTATCAATTTTCAATTATATGAGCTTTAAATTTGAAAACACGGCAAAATTGATCACTTCAACGAATAATTATTAAACGAATAAGGGTTATTATATTATTCAATTGTTAAACATACTGAATATATATGCAACAGAAAGTAATTATCCTCCATATTATTATTTTGAAGCTTCACCCGAATTATTTTTATTGCAAAAATTATTAATCGTTTAAAACGTCCGGATTGTTAAGTATTTCTTGTGATCCATTAATTATTAAAAAATAAATAAAATAAAATAAAAACGTATAATCGTTACTTAAAAGTTAATACTCGAAGAGTAATTTTGTACACAGTTATTTTAATAAATAATATACCTATACGTATATAGGCATAAACGTGCTCAAGGTCTCTCGGCAGCGATCTTTGAAATTAATCCTCACACAATACCTTGGCTATTATATATTTAAACACACATTTTTTTGCTTCTCCGATTTCCATAAAAAATGTTATTGATCCATAGGATTTAGTTCGGTGAACATAAAAATACGAACACATCAGATGAATGACAGATCTTACGAAGTCTTGGGAAGAATAAAAAATGCACTCCAATAACATGCATATAGCCTTAAAATGATAAAAAAACATAAGGTTACCGCGTATGCATGGCAGTTGGTATTGTTGAAGACCATAGCCAAAGCCCTATGATCATTTTTACATTTTTTTTTATAATATTAATAAACAACAGTATGTCCTCTTTGCGGCAAATTATTTACTTATAAATTATTTCAAATACATTGAAAACTCGATAACTCGAATCGGCTAGGATTACAAATAAAAAATAAATAAATCGAGTTATCGAAAATAATTTATTTCATATTAAAAATTTTCAGAAAAGTATTCTTTTTGTAATAATTAGTAGTATTAATGATATTTAAAATTCATAGGTAAACGAAAATATCTATAGATATAAATAAAAATATAAAAATCACTATTTGAAAAATCAGTTATTTTTTATTGTTTCTTTGTTTTTTTTGAGTGTATAAATCTGTTAAACTTTTATATACATTAACGGCAAAAAAAATCTCTTTTCTTCTTATATTTTTCTCTTTATATTTTTATTAATTATCGGCCTTCGAAAATATTATCGATAACGATAGTATTTACGTCAAAATATAAATTAACTAAATATCGGCCGTCAATCTGTTAAATTTGTTCACCGTGCCTTTTAAGCATTAAATAAAGGTTAGATCGGTCTAACTATAGTTGTATAGTTATAACTATAGTTGATTGTATACAATCATTATTTATGTATGCACACGTTATAATATATCTACGTTATCGTTATAAATAACCATTCAACGTATACGTATTATATTACATATTTCCGTAATTTTTGGTAATTTATGTCGAACAATTTATTATTCATTCACAAAACATTTCGATTTGTATACATCGATTCTATTTGTATACGTCGACTTAAATGACTTTGAGTTATGAAAAAATTCGAATTATCGAGAAAAATTATTCCACAAACCGCATGTTGAAATTCAAGGGCCGAGGAATTCTTTCAAGTTCTATATTCTTAATTTTAAAGTAATCATAAAACGGTTTCTACGGGACGTATACACTATAATACCAAGGTTTTATGCGCGACTTACAGCATAATAATTTTTGTAAAATATAGCTATATTTGGAATTTTGAAACAAAATATTTTCAATACGTCCTTTAACGCCAGCAACCTATGTACGTACTTTCGATAAAAATATAATATGCTGATAATTTTTACATACACATCATAGTATTAATCATATTACCGTGCAAATGACCTCATCCAATACCTTTATATTATATTATGAACATTTCTTGGTACTATATATTATGGTCCTTTTTGACACATTACAAACAAGGGAATAGGTGCCCAGGAAAGTAATAAATTCTGAGAAAAATTGATACGGGACGAGATTAAAAACAAACGTTACGTTTTTATACGATAATCTGTTCACATGCAATGTTATGATATTTAACATTCAATACTAAACGTACAAAGAAAAATTGCAAAAGTTTACATAAAAAAAAAAATTAAGTAGTTTTTCACCAAATTAGGATTATGGTAATAAAGACGTTTAGTGTTCATGAAGTAATTAGTAATATTAATAAGTATTAAAATTTCAGATTCATTAATTCATACATTAGAAATAGATTAAGTATTGAAACAAAGACAAAAAAAACGATATTTTTGTAGATTCACTTTATTTTTCTCTCGAAAATGTATAATATGGATCGCATTGGACCTATTTTTCAGTTTTTGAACTATCATATTAAATTATACGATTTCGTATCTAAAATGAAAGCTAAAATCGGGATTTAAAGAAAACGTATTTGAAAAATAGAACGTTTTGATATCTCAAAAACAGTCGAGGAATCAACAGGACAGACAATTCAAATAAAGTACGTTTCCGTAAAATACGGTGTCTGGAAATCCTAAAACAATACACAAACACCAACTTCGAATGAGTAATAACACTGCATCCGTTTTTATGGGGGTTTACAAACGTGTTGACAGGTAAATCCTACGTATTTTCACAACAATCACCACATTCGTGTACACGTTTTTCGAAATCAATGCGTGGACACCAGTAACGAATTTATGGTTTCGTATAAGTGATGAATACCAGCAAAATTCGCGGCATCAGGAACTCTGTCTACCACTTTATTTCTGATCTTGTGTTAACGTGAATCCCTCCAATGGTTCCAATTAATTTTTACTAAATTTTGAATTAAAAGTGTTACAAGGAGTTTCTGAATTAAATAATTGTTATTACAAATAATAATAATTAATTTTGCCAAAATTGTAAGCAAGTACAAAAAATTGTACATCCAACCAAACTTTATGAAACATGCGTTATAGGTCAAACTTTCGGTGAATTATTTATTCGTAAAATATTTAAATATTTTAAACAGATTCGATATTTATTTTCCAATTATGAAAAAAATGAGACATTTCCAAATTGTTTTATAAAAGCTTTTGAAAATGTTATCCAGTCTGTATTTGATCGGTATTAAGAATTGGCGAATATTTAAATTCTATAATACTTTTGTTTTTTGATTAAATGACTAAAACCGATGTTATGAAAATCTAGTAATCTAGCATATTTTACATGCCATTTTATTCAAATTTTCAGTAGTTTTCCTAGTGCTAAGAAACATGGTTCAGAATTTCGAAAAACCACCTATTTGAAGTACCAAAAAGGTGACGTTTGTATGCATAGAAATGTTAAATAATGTTTTTTTTTTTTTTTGGGGGGGGGTTAATATATCACCTTGATAACCTCCATAAGTACGCTGCTGATCTACACGATTTTATTTAAAAATCATGCTATACGATGTTTAAACGTCTTCTAAAAAATTGTTTATCGTGGAGAAGACGTGAATAAACTGATAATAAGTTTTGCATATTATACATTACCTATACATTACCACTATTATAGTATTACCTCACGCGTGAGTTTCTTAAAATCATTGGTAAAGCTATCAAAGTATAACACCAAAATACTCACATAAGATGTAATATGTACCTTAAACGGTTCTTATTCAATATTTAATGCGGCCCAAATAAGTCGTGTTAAAGTAAGTTAAAGGATTCAAAAACATTTATTATAAAGTTTATGTAAAGGAAATTTCATAATTCGTATGTGTTGAGTGAGAAACAATAACGGAGATTTAGATGTGAGGTCACTAGGGTCATGACATCCCCAAAACTTCAAGATTAGGTCTTTATTTTAAAATTAACGCATGTGTGGCATGACTAGAGTTAAAATCTTGGGTGTGCCGCAATTATAAATCATTCACTAGTTGTGGAGGAATCAGCCCCCTCTCCGAATATCACATATTTCCAATATCTACATACACCATGATCATATTCACAATACAGTTTTTTAAAAAAATTTAACAAATTAAATTTTAGATTCTGAACAAAATGAAGAAGCTTATGATTTTACAATGATGTTTATTTATTTTTTTTTTATTTTTTCTCTTTCTGTGAACACTTTTTCGTATAGAAATACTGGACCAAAAGTTTTGATCAGTATCTCTATAGAACCGGAATCATACCCAGATGGTACTTTAGAGAGGTCATTTTTCCAATTTCTCAATACTTTTTCCAAGCGCGGTGAAAAACTGACGAAAAATTAACGAAAAACGGCAAAATATGCAGTTACCGGAATTTTCGTAAAATTGAAAATTTATTTTTACCATAACTTCTACAATAATGGAGCTAGAAACTTGAAACTTTCACCAACTACTAAAAA
>JAIPRM010000659.1:0-45384 GCA_025469315.1 Stegophylla sp. TES_Ste_2020 | reverse complement strand
CAATTTTTTTTTTTGGAAAAAACTACCCAAAATTTGACAAAAACGACTCGGAAACCATCATTTTTTGATCCGAATTTTATGAAAATTTAAACATAGATAATATATAGAAAATCCTATAAAAACGATTTTGGCGCAAGAAAATTTTGAAAATGTGAAAAAAAATTTTGGACATTTTTTGAAAATTTTTTTTTTATTATTATTATTAACTTCCTTCATTCAGAATCGTTTTACTGAAGAAATGATTTAACGTTTCTTTAAAATTTAATATGCCCATCAAGAGAAATACCACTCGTCGTGCGAAGTATGTCCGGCTTTTTATGTTTAAAGATTTATTGATCTACATTTGATACAAATTAAACTTAAAGATTAGGAATTTATTTTATTACCATATTATTCGTCATCAGAATCCATCAAATTGATAACATCGTCATTGGTATAGTTGATTATTATGGAGACTGGTACTTTTACACTTTTCTTCTACAAATAAATATGTTTTGTAAATTTTTTTTACTGATGATATGTGTAATTAATACTGTTTAAACTCACTTTTTGAGGTGGAGAACATGATGCTTTTTTATCTCTAACATCAGTTTCCTGCACTATAGTTATTCCTCTATCGTGTTTTTCTTTAATTACTTTTTGATATTCATCAAACAAATCACTTTGATGCTGAATCACTCGTAAAACCTATACAAATAACATATATTCAAAAGAAATTTCCCAAAATAAAGTAAATAATAATGTTTGTTTACCCATTGTAATTTTTCTTCATCTTCGACTTTGTCATATTTGCTTCCACCTCCATGTTTTTTAACATGCCATGCCATTTTCTTTGGAGAATCAGATACTTCAGAACAATGCAAACACTTCCATCTACCAAAAATTTTAAATTATTATATAAGCATACATAAGCAAAACTCAAAAATATTTACGTTTTGTATTTAATTTCTTTTTGTAAATGATCGCTTAATATTTTTTTATCAGGAGTTTCAAATGCATTGCATCTAGGACATGTAAATAGGCCTTTTGAAGATATTGTTCCCAAACTATCATCCTTACTGAAAGTGTCTATTACTACTGAATGCTTACGAACTTGATTTGGAGGGGTTTTAAAGGGAACTTTTGGACTCTTAGATACACTACGAGATTTGTTTGATGTTTTAGGTATAGGAATTGAATCAATAGGAATTCCTCGGCATGTAGGAGGTACAATAGTTGATTCAATACTTTCTAAAGCTTGTTGTTCTAAAACATATGTAGAATTTGTCAATTGATTGGATTGCTTCTCCTCGTTTAAACCATCAATCTAAACAATACAATAGTAATAAATAAGTGGTTGTAAAATTATATATATATATATAATAATAAGAATTTGCAACAAGTACCTATAAATAAATATTACTATACAGAATTATATGAATTACATAGAATACCATAAATGATAAACTAATACAACAAATAAATAAAAGTTATTTGCTCAGATTTGTGATCTACCAACATGTCAATAATAACACTTAACTACAGTCTAATATTATATTATATCTCATATGACCCTATTAAATATCAAATTATGAACTAAAGATAATTAGCACACTTACTTTTTCAAATACTTTAAACCATTGAACTGCTACAGACGGATGATTCAATTTATAATGTTCTTCAAATATTTTATGATCGTCATCGCTATGTTCAAACTCACACATAGGGCATTTATATATATTTGATACGTTATGAGCCGTAAAAATATGTGACGTTATCTCATTTTCTGTATATTTCATTCCATCAGCACAAATATTGCAAATCCATTGAGCAATAGAACATGAAGCTATAAATATTTAGTAATAAAAATATTAAAATAAATTCCAAATAATTGCTATTAATACTAAATTATTTTATATATACTAAATGTATAATATACCTGGTTTACTTTTATCTATACAACAATCATCATTTAACATTGATTGTCTGATCACAATTATGTTGGATTGATTAGAAGTAGTTAATTTTGATAGATGAACGTTTCTCATGTGTGTTTTCATTTCAATTCGATTGAAATGAATATAGGTACAATACTGACAGCTGTATAAATTTTCACCATGATGCATTAAATGAAATTCTATATGATTCAAATCAACTATATTAGGCAGAATACTTGATGATGATGGTGTACAATGTGGACATCTTTAAATAAAAATTAAATTTATAATATGTATGTATTTTAAATGTAATTTCAAGTTACTTACTCATAATATGTATCGATATAGTGAAGAACTGATATATGTTTTTTAAGCATAAGGAAACACAAACCAATATATTTACAATTACGTGCTGAACATTTATAACGTTCGTTTTCTGGAATTAACCTAGGATATAATTCCATGTTTAACTCTTCTCTTGGAGCCACTTCAACAATTTTCTTATTTAACTCGTCAACTTTTATCTGAAAATTCATTTTACAAAGATTTTATACTAATAAATAAAGGAATAAATATTCAATGAGAAAAAAAATGTTAGAAAAATGTCCAAATTTTTTTTTCACATTTTCAAAATTTTCTTGCTTTGAAATCTTTCTTATACTATTGCTATAGCTTACGATTTAACAATGTTTATTTTTCCCCCTTCTGTAAATACTTTGTCCTATAGAAATACCTTTCCACAAATTTCAATTAGTAAACTTTTTGGGGAATCGAACATACACAAGCTTGCAAAGCAAGCAAGGGGAGTTATGCAAAGTGAACTGAGCTGCAGAGTGATGCGCCACTCAATGTCATAAAAGTGCGAAGCGATGGCGTCAAACGAGTGTAACGACAAGAATCAAAACACCATTAGGATATTGGTGTTAAAAAGTCTTTAATGGAAAAACCATTCAGTCGGATTAGATGAATGTTTTATCAAACTAATTTGTATTCAATAATAAAATTCTAATTTCAAAATATTCTCGATTATTAGTTTTTCTAACTATTCAATAGTTAATGCTATTTGATAGTAAATACTATTAAAACTATTCAAAAGTAAATACTATTTGAACTATTTGATAGTTTAAACTGAAAAACTACTATTCGGTCTTGTAAAATATATTCCACAGTTTACTTGAACTATTGAATAGTATTCGACAGTATAAACTATTTGTGCCCATCACTAATCTAGATCTTGATGGCTGGAAAGGCAAATTTAAATTTTTCAATAATTGTAAAAATTATTCCACCTCTAGACTTATATTATGTCTGTTAAATATGTATATGGATAATACAAAAGAATGTGTGCTTTGCATCTTGAAGTGTTCTTCTTTGCATTACAGATAGGATACTCATGATGGGTATATTGAACTTTAAAGAAACGATAAATCATTTTTTCAATAAAACAACAATTCTGAGCAGAGCTTCATATTAAATATACAATAATTGTAATTCTCAATATGTAATATGAATACAGTCATAAAACAAATTAGTTTTTAATAATTTCACTTATCAAAAAATTGTTTATTTGTACGTAAAAAATAAAAAAAGCTGAATATACTTCGCACCACAGGTATTCTTTGCTTCTCTGGTTAGATACTCTGGTTAGTGGCTGTGTAGAATTTTAAAGAAACAATAAATCATTTCTTCGATAATACAATTCTGAATGAAGGAAGTTAATAATATAAAGAACAGTGAAGGAAAATAACAGGAATTGAGAAATTCGAAAAATATGACCTCATAACAGTACCAACTAGAAGCAAATTTGATTTCAAAAAGTTGCTGATGATATTTTTGGACAAGTATTTCCATATAAAAAGTGTTTGCAAGAAAAAGAAAAAATAATAAATAAAATTATCATTGTAAAAACACTAGCTTCTTCACTTTGTTCAGAATCTAAAAATAATTCATAAATATTTGAAAATTCTGAAATGACAAGAACAAAAACAGTACTTTCAATTTTATTACAATCATTTATTTCCCTAGATTGTATAAAATATGAAATCGATATGCACTGTCAACAAAATATACTTAAATCCTCCAAAAATGCATTAATATGCTAATTAAAATTTGGACAACATTGCACTTACAATACATATACATCAGCATGGTCATGTATAAAATTCCAGTCTCTAAATAAAAGTTACATTTATGATGGTCTTTGTAACGTTTTCCAAAATTCCACTAATTTTACAATAAAATTTTTCTCTGCGAAATTATTTACCAATTGAATAATATTAAATAAAAAAATGTGATCTATATAATAATAAACTATAGAATCAAAATAAACTCTTTTTTTAAATAATTTAATTCATTTCATTTCATTCATTTCATTTAAATCAATTAAATGTGTGTGTGTGTGTATATATATATATATATATATATATACACACACACACACACCTATATTATACTATCTAATACCTTTAATTAAGGAATAATTTGCAGTGTGTACCATTTGTGAAACATCAGATATTTCTGAATGGCACACACTATAGTTTGATAAATTTTGTATAACATTTTTGTTACAGTAACCCAACTTATAAAACGAGCAAAAAAAAAAATTAAAATCTCGTATTTCATGGCACATCTTTATTTTTTACTTGTTTATTCGGCACAATATAGAAAAAGATTGGCCATCCCTGCTTTTATTGTATTTTAGGAAATATAGTATTTCTTTTTTAAATCTGACAAAATTTCAATTCATTTAAAATTGTTTTATTTACATTTAAGAGTTCTTTTGTTTTTTAACATTTTAGATTTATACTGCAATTATAATAAATAATTCATATTATATTATAAATATTTCAATTCCTACCTTTGCAATATTCATAGCTTCAAATGAGCTGGCAGATAGATTTATCATCTTGTCAAACATAAGTTCTGATTTGCCAATGGATGGTACAGGATTAACAATTTCTTTTGTAGTGTTATTTTTTCCTTCTTGATGTGCACGCAAATGGATAACTAAATTTTTCTGCACTTTAGTATTGTATGAACACTGTGAACAGCCGATTGGTTCTGAGAAGATAGGTCCTTTTGGAATATTGTCAATAGTATCCGGGGAAAAAATTAGACATTTTGCTTTTTCATCACTGGCTTTTTTAGGAGATCCTTTTTTGTTTCCACAATTCTAATTTATAATCAACATAATAATACAAGATTAGAAAGAAAATTCACATACAATATATTTTACAGTCGTTGCTAGATAGATTTGTATGGTGGCTCTTTTTAGTGGGTGTAGCCCAAAATAGTTGCGGTGTGTTTCAGCCGTATGATGTGCCTCACCATGTTAATTGTTTATCACAGTGTATAAAAATAAATGAACTCAACTATTTAATACATTATTAATTATTATTGTTATTTATACTATTATAATATATACAAATAGATTACTATTTATTAATATTATTTTATTAAAAATACAATTTCTGCTTTTTGTTTTAAAAAAAAGTCTATTTATTATTTATTATTTGTTCTTGAATTAATAACATAAAATTAGCTTTAAACCTTTTTGTTGATATATTTGGAAATAACATCGAAATATGTCAAATATAAAATACTGCCGCTGCCTTACCAATCTTATCTAACAATGACTGTACAAACTACGACATATAATAATCATAATAATTATTATATTATTATTTATTACTATAAAACATACATAAAATTGGCATACAAATATAGATGATTCTTATCTACAATAATCTTTGTCTAAGGAAAAACAATTAATTTTAAGTTTTAACACTAAAAATCTATAAAATACTACTAAATTTAAAAATCAAGAATCTTTTGCCTTTAAGAGAATAAGAGTTAATCAATTTTCTAATTATTAATATAAAAGTTAATATTTCAATTTATTTTGAAGTATTAAGCAGTTTAATTGAATAATACATAATAATGTAAATTAAAACAGGCAAGGAATATTTTTATGGAATGTACACTCTGCTTACTTTACTAACTCTCCTAATTCGTATTATAAGTTTATGTTCGACTCACTCTCACCCTTTAAATAAAATGCAATTCTTATTTTGATGTGAAAAACCACATCAGAAAGATAACCGATAATTTGGAAATTTGTTTCAAAGAGTTAAAGTTTAATCAAAATAAGTTTGCCTGACAGATGGATGAAAACGTGTCGCGTTAGCGCATTTCCATTGCCATAGAGTGCTCGAATCTACTGTCTCAATGCCACAAAATGTATATGTAGTAAATATAAATAAATAAATAATAAACAATAATAAATGTGCATAAATAGCATATTATGCAGCAAAAAACTGATAATATTTTTTATAAGAAGGTAATAATATATTTGTGTCTATGAAGATATCGGCCCATTACACATACCAACACTGATAGGGATGATGCTTGTTTTCCCCCCACTATTCTACAGCATATGTATGCCACCATATGTCAATTATCACTGACAGGTGTGGCATAAGATAAGTCTTGTACATGAGGCAGAAGTAATTCTTACAGACATTCGTTCTCTCGTGAGTAGTTGTGATAGGTATGGTATTCTTTGCGTAACTACTACTTTAGATATAATTCATATTTTGTATTAGAAGAGAAGAATTATCCAAGCAGCAGAGATAGGTGTAATACCAGCTCTAAAATTGTCATACTCTCTAACAACTAGAAAACCTACAAATAATCATATTTAAAATCTAATAAATTAATATTCATTATCACAACTAATAAATAAACATATTAGGAAATTTTCAAATAATATATTTTAGATTCTGAGCAAAGTGAAGAAGCTAGTTTTTTTACAATGTTTATTTTTTTTTCTATAAATACTTTTTCGCATTTTAAACACTTTTCAATATTTATTGAATATAATAATATTATATACATATTATGTATCAGTGGCGGCGCGAACTTTTTCAACAGTGAGACAAGAAAATGTTAGTTGCAGTACACACGACCCACCTATTTACTTTCAACTAAGCTGCGGGGGGCTATGCCCCCCACACCCCCTTATTATAATTCTCACAGATGTCTAAAAAATATTATATAGACATCTGTGGCAATTCTATATCACATTTTTAACTTACAGGTAGTACTAAAATAAAAATAACTTTTATTAATTATATAAATTATAAATACTGCTTTATTAATTTAAATTTAGTTAGCATAGCCTGAATTTCAGATAACAAGATAACCATTTGCTTTATTTATAAACCATGTTTATGTATATTCTCTATGTGACTATTAATATATTTATTCATTTATTACATTGCATCACCATAAAAGTACTCTATATTTTTTTAGTACTGACTAACCATTATAGGTACTTACACACCCACCACTCTTTTTAGCTGTGAGACAATTGTCTCACAAAAACCCTCTCGCGCCGTCACTGTTATGTATAATAATTACCTCTCTCTACCCCTCTCAAAAACAATATTCACCCACAAGATTTTAATGTATCTTAGATTTGGCTTGCCAAAAAAAAAAAGTAAGAAACCCCATATTTAAGTTATGCAACATAATTAAATACTTACATCAGAACGCTTTCTTTTTCCGCTTGACTTGTGATTTTCAGATACAATTATTTTGGTTGTATATTCTCGAGTAAAATCATCAATTATTTTTAATGACTGAGGTACACATATCTCATGTGGTTCCATACCATGATTATTCTTCATGTGTAATGTAATCTCTTCCTGATGGTTTCCTTTAAATGTACATTTACAACACATAAAATATACAGATTTTTTCTTTTCCTGAACAAGAAATTCATCTTTATCGAAATTAGTTAAACTAGGATTTTCTGGCACAAAATCCAATTTTTCAATATTATGTTTTGTTTTTATATGGTGTGTAATAGCATGGGTAGATGGTACTTTCATGTCACAAAAACTGCATTTAAAACGATCTGGTCCATGAAGTTTAATATGTTCTAGCATATGCTGTTTCGATTTAAATGTTTTGGAACAATACACACATTGTTGTCCTTCTGGATTCCAAAATGGACACACATTTAAATGGCAGTGATAATCAACACCACTAGAGTAAACTTTATCTATAAAACAAATTTTAATACATTTTATTTCTTAGTTATTTAGTAAAATATTTATTTCATTTAATTCAACCACAATTCTTACCACATTTTAAACAAGTAAATAACTTATCTAATGCAATTAACGGTAAAGCCAATCTTTTAGGTCTCTTTGATACACCACTTGATCCTGCTATTGATTGTTTTCGTTTGGTAGATACATTTTCCACTTTGTCATTATCATCATCATCATCATCTTCATCATCAATCACAATAACTTCATTATCTTCATTTTGAGTTACAGACGAATCATCATCTATTTGTACTGTTGGATGAGTATCATTGTCGTCATCACCATCAAGGAGGATTAATTCAATATCATTTTTTGTTAAGGTCGAGGATGAACTGCATTTCATTTGTGCTTTACTATCTTTATTTTTGACTACAGACAAATTATTAGGTACTTGTTCTGCTGCAATAGTATCGTTTTCATCATCATCATCCAGACAGATTAATTCATTATCATTTTTTGTCAAGGTTGAGGATGTACTACATTTCATTTGTGCTTTGTTATCTGTATTTTTGGCTATAGACAAATTATTAGCTACTTGTTTTGCTGGAACAGTATCATTTTCATCATCATCCAGATAGATTAATTCATTATCATCTTTAGTAAAGGTCGAGGATGTACAACATTTAATTTGTGCTCTAGTATCATAATTCTTGGCTACAGACAAATTATTATCTACCTGTACTACTGCTGCACTATTATCATTTCCATCACCATCCAAAAAGATAAATTCATTATCATTTTCTATCAAAGTTGAGGAAGTATCTGTCATTTGTGCTCTATTAGGAACTGTAATGACAATTGCATTAGATGGTGGAGGGATTTCATCAATTTGGGCAGACTCTATAGCAGTTTTAAGAACATCAGGACATTTTGAACGTCTTCTTCTAGTTTTTTTTGTCGGAATTTGATGTAAAAACTTAGTTGTTGAGACAGTTACACTCTCTATCATACCATCCTCTACGATTTTTTCTAGTCTTAAAATTTTTAGTTTACTAATATCATCATCATTCTGTAACAATAGGAATATTAAAAATTATAAATATTCCTAAATCATTATATTAAAATAATATTCATACAAAGTCAATAGTTGAAGGTGCCATGTGAGATCGCTCCAAGCATAAAGACTCGAATTCAAAATGTTCCATTGCTAAATGTTTTAACATTGATTCATCATTTTCAGTACCATATAAGCAGAAGATACATTGATATAAATTAATACTATGAAGCTTGAAATGCTGAAAAATATAGATACATTTTACATGAATAAACAATTCTCAACCAATTCATGTAGCTAAAATATTAGGATAGTAACTAATACAGGGTAAGTCCACTCAACATGAACAATTCAAGTGTTGAATTTTTAATTTTTATTTATAAGTATGTATAATTGATAAATTAATACTTAAGTACAAAATTACAAATGGTTAAAACACAAGAGATGAGATATGATACATTGAAGCAGCAATGGAATGAAGAAAATAAAACTCCTCTAAGGAAAAAAATATGGACTCACTCACATTGTATGAAAATATTTATAATTCAGAAATGGTACAGACAATTCAAAATAAAGATAGGTAGTGAATAGATGTCATGAAGCCAGAAAAGTTATACTAATGGTATGATAAAAAATATAATTACCATCATAATATTAAAAAAAAGTTGACTAACGATTTTTTCAGATCAATTAGACACATATGTCAGTGAGATCATATTAAAATTTCAAGTCTTAATATCAAAAATCAAAAATTTTATTGCATAAAAACTAACAAAAAGTGAGATATTTCCGAAATTTTCAAAATGCCATACTTAACTCAAAATTGACCAAATCTTTTTGAAATTTTTATGACATATTTTCGTAAATATTTTTAGTGGTTGGTGTAAATTTCAAGTCTCTAGCTGCATTATTTTAGAAGTTATGTCAAAAAGTAATTTTTAATTTTACGAAAATGCCGGTAACTGCAAATTTTGCCGTTTTTCGTTAATTTTTCGACATATTTTCACCGCGCTTGGAAAAAGTATTGAGAAACTGGAAAAATGACCTCTCTAAAGTACCATCTGGGTATGATTCCGGTTCTTTAGAGATACTGATCAAAACTTTTGGTCCAGTATTTCTATACGAAAGTGTTTCCAGAAAGAGAAAAAAAAAATAAATAAATAAACTTCATTGTAAAATCATAAGCTTCTTCACTTCGTTCAGAATCTAAAATATTCTAAAAAATATATATTATAGATAAATGGATTATATAATAATATGATATATAGATAAGCCAAGCAACACAAAAAATACATATTTTTGTGGGAAGAATAGTCTGCCGGGAAATTTAAGAATGTAGAGGCACACTGTAAAAGAAAAATGTCTATAAAATACATACTGTACAAGTACCACTCATCATTTAAATTTAAATAATTAGAAAATTACATAGGTACGGTTTGTTAATTGATTCAATATTAGGTAATTTCTAAGTCATTAATTTTCTGAAATTGCTATTAGTGATTTGAAAATTTTTTTTCTGAATGCCAAACATCTTATTACTAATGAAACCAAATCCAACTTCTAATGGTTAATAATTACAACAGATCAAAATTCCCACCCTAATGAATGTTTATGACTGACAGGACTGTTCTGATTTTTTGACAGGGACAAAACGAAACAATACATCTAACAATAATTGTTTAAATATTAAGTGCTAGTACATTATGATTTTATCAACAAACGTTAATTCTTAAACTAACTAAAACTTCAATTAACTTACATTAATCAATGATTTTGGTTGAAGCGCAAAATATCCATCACTATTATTTTCTCTGGCACATATGTAACAACAATATTTGTCACATTTCTGGTGCTCTTGAGTTAAATGAAACATAAAATTGCTTTCTACATAACACTTGAAATTACAACTTCCTAAACAAGTTAAATACAGTTCATTAATAAAAATAATAAAACAGTTAATTTTATAAAAATAAATATTTAATACATATTACATACTGAATATTGTAATTTAATTATTATCAGGCCTACAACTCTAAAATTTAAAAAAAGTGACTGTATTTTTTTTTTATTCAGTAACAAACAGTGAATTCCAGGGATGCCCCTGACCCTATTTTCAGGGAGGGACGATTTTTAAATATTTTAAATTCTAGAATTTAATGTCTTTACTATGATGTCTATTCATTATTTCACATTTTTGTATAGAAACATTTCTTTTTTCATCAAAACATTTTTCATTAAAGTAAGTTCTTAGATTAGAAAATGCATCCCTATAGTACTTCAAGGTTGTTTTTCAAAATTCTCAATACATTTTCCAAAAACGAGAAAAATCTGCCAAATAACTTAGTGAAAAGAGTCAGATGCATCGTAAATAAGATTTTCATTAGACCAATTTTAGTAATTTAGACGTAACCCCAAATACTATAAACTTAAAATTTTCACTCATTTACAACAATAGGGTAGGTAGAGTAATACAGAAATGTATGTAATTTGATCACTTTTAGGATAAATGTAGAATTTTGGAATTACATTCTGTTTTGTAATATTTTATCACATAAAATTCAGGATTCTCGATATAATTAGTTGAAAATTTAGCATAACTTCACTCACCTTTTTTTATAACTCTCTTTAAAGTTAGAATTTGTACGACATGAAAATTTTGTTTACGCAAATTTAGCCATTTTAATTAAATTTTTTGCAATTTTTCTTGTTTTCAGATAATTAATTGAAAATTTGGAAAAATTACCATTTTAAAGTACCACCAGGATGCGATTTTTTATCAAAAAAATTATTGTATGAACCTTTTAGACCAATATTTTTATATAAAAATAATTTCATAAAAAGAAAAAATGTACCTATCATTGTCAAAACATAAGCTTATTCTTTCATCTCAGAATCTAAAAAAAAATATAATAATCAGAGGCCCAAAGAGAGGCAATCGCCCCTTAGCCCCCCTCTCAAATACGCCCAAGGTGAATTTTTTTCCCCTAAAAAATGATAATTAAATAACTAAAAATCATCTACAAAATTTAAACTCATTTTATAATTGCAAAGTTACCTTTATTTAATCACGAAATAAAATTACATTACTTTTGATATTAATATATGATAACTTCAACATTATATTTTTTTTAATAATAATTAAAATTAAGTTAATGCTACACAGGGGCATAACTAAGAGAAAGGATGAGGGGAATAAATCACCTTTACCTTTTGTATAACTGGTTTTATAATGAAGGTTTTTTTTTTAAGTAATCACTTTTTTGTGTAATAATAATCGTCTAAAAGTTAGCAAATCCAAAAAAAGTGGGAAGAGAGATGGCCCTGTATTGTTATTATTACAAGTAAGTTCAGATAAATATATTAAATGTCTATATTATAACACTTACAGTGCAAAAATATTAAAACAGGAAAGTAAGATCCTAGAAAAAAATAACTTTCAAATGAAAACTAATACTAAAAAAACACCTCATGGCTCAAACTGACACGTATGTAAACTCATTATCAGGTAATTAACTTAATTTTAAAATATTTTTTTACCAAGTTTTTATTTTCTTATTGAACAATTATTATACAAAAGTATAAGTTTAATTCAATAATCCATCTCTATGAAGTAGATAATCTTATCAGTGATGATTCAAGTGATATGAATGAGTCTTATCCATGATCTTAGACCTAACATTTTCTAAGACAAGGTCCTATCCATATTTACATTGTCCATGATAAAAATATCTGTGGTAATCAGTATTCCATTTTTATCTCAATTCAAGGAATGTAATAAAGAAATTGTGTACTTCGCACCTCAGGTAAGATACTCTTAGCAGGTTCGTTGAATTTGAAAGAAACTATAGATTCTCCCATAAAACAATTCTGAGCAGAGCTTCTTTAATAAACAATAATAATAGTTTTCAATACGTTATCATTTGTTGTATTTAATAACAGAATAAGCTATGTGCAATTCGTTATTCGTGTAAATGATCAAATTTGTGTAATAAGTACAGTCGTTGTTAACAGATTAATTGACACACCGACGGCCAGTGTTTATTTCAGGGAGGTGACCCGAGGGGACTGTCCTTCACGGAAAAAAATGTACACCCCCCGGAAAATAACTATACATATACACTATACAGGTCCAGGGCCCTGAAATTTTAAGATACCCCCTGGAACATAAGGTCACTACTGACAGCGACGTGTTTTGTACTAGTATCACTAAGTGGTAGAGATTCGACCAGAAACCTGAATAACGAAAGTAATTAATTTTTGTGTGATATTAAACTGATATAAAGGCATTGAAATTAAACGTTGAACTAAAGATTGTTTTGTACCCTAAAACGTTTATGAAAAATAAAAATTGATTTTCATATATTCGCTTACATATAATGAATACCCATTAAATAATTTCCAAGTACAATAAAATATTAACATCATGATAAAATAAACTAATGCGGCTTTAATTATCGTAAATCTAAAATCATCATTAATGCACTATACACTATAATTAATACTAATGTTTATCGAGTCACCTCTAGTCAGTCACAGTTGAAAAAGTGCAAAATATAAGAACCCGATACCATTACACCTTAACCAAAACGTCACAATAACAGCATTTAAAACTGTTGAAATAGAAGGTATTTTATATAAAACAAATATATATATGTTACGGGCAATGTACACATTGCCCGGTCAATGTGGTCCTGCCTGGCCAATGTGAACGTAAGACCGTTCTTAAGAACTTGTCACCGTTAATGAACCCAAACCAAAAAGTAAGAAAACTGAAAACGAAAAAAAATTTTTTCATAACTATTATAAATTTTCATTACCTATTATTAATTATCACGTTTTAAATTTATGATATTTAAGGTATATCTTAAACTGTCATTATTATCATAATATATCAGTTATTAATAACTTTGTAGTATACTGTTTTAAAAATAGACATGGTCATACCCTTAATACTGTGCCTTCTACACTCTGACGACACATGGAAAAATTCAAAATCGTTATGTAATAATGTATTAGACCATTTAGATAAATATTCAATATAATATTGTAGTATTATACATGTTTTATGTTATAACAGCTTTGTCTTTATCTCTTAACTTTATTGTTTAAAAAGACAATTGTGGCATTGTTTCATTAATGATTACTAATTTAGTAATTTCAATCGTTTACTTTTTAACTACTTCTAAACATCCAATGATATAGATAAGAACTACTCTATAATAATGTATATTCATATATTTTGTCTATATAATACTATTTATATTTATATTACTATTATATTATACTATTTCTTATGATCATGGAAACGACACCGATTTCACTGGGTCCCATGTGGTACTCGTTGGTAGTAGTACCCGTAGGAAAAGAACGCCATCTATGTTCATAATTTGAATTATTAATATTTGGAACTTGGAACTTTCCAGTCAAATTATGCTAAGTCAGGGATTCCCAACCGCTGTGCCGCGAAATTCTGCTGGTGTGCCATGTAATTTTTTTTCTTTTTATGTGTTAATTTATTAAAATGAATAAGTAGTTATATTTATAAAATTGACTTTGAAGTGTGCCGTAAAAATTTATAAAATGATCAAGTGTGCCGCCAAGTAAAAATGGTTGGGAATCCCTGTGCTAAGCGGAATCGGTGTCGAATCCGTCCAGGACATCACAACTTTTTATACACTTTTTAGCAATTGGAACACTTAATCAAAAATTAAAATGGTAAATTTGAAAACATCCTATCCTCGCATTGCTCCCTCGGATAGTTGAAATTAAAAATATCGCTAAGTTGCTGTAAAAAACCATATAGTTTAATCTTTAATGAAATATGTTTTGAGTGTTACCTAGAGATGGTGCAAAGTCACTCTCTCGCTATGCTCATTTGGATAGTCTAAATCAAAAATATCCCTCAATTTTCTGTAGTCAATCAAAGTTGAAAAAATACAAAAAATGTATTGATAGTTCCGGGTCTTGAACTCAGAGCATCAGCTGATGAGATTGCATATTATGAATATAGGTGGCGCTCTTTTCCTACGGATACTATTTACCTCCCCCCCCCGGCAACGTTTCACACAAAACTTAAGAGGCACCTGCCTGTTCGTTTCCAGTCCTTACTATTTCGGTTCCCATTTCTGGTTTGTCTCTTCATCGTGCAGATCAGTGCCGTCCCGAGGGCAGGGTAACAGGGGCACTTGCCTAGGGCCTCGCGCCTCGAAGGACCTCGTGTACATTCTACAATATTGGTATGGTACATTCTATAAAATTTACAGGAGAAAAATCTTTCTAACCATTTTACTGAACACTTATATTTTATACAGATTACAATATCAATGTTCACAAATTAAATAATGTTTGTATAACTAGCAATAAATATGGGCATTAGGCAACATATTATAATTATTTTGAATTAGCTTATATATGTATTTATAAAAAGGTTATTAAGTCAAGTGCGTTCAAAATGGGTAGGAGGTACTCTAGTATAAAAAGGCTGGTGTAATATTGTAAATTCAGAGGCCTTGAATCATAATGATACCCAGGGCCTCGCAAAACTTGGGAACGCCACTGGCGCAGATGTTGCAGAACGCATGACACACGCACGCACATAAACCTCATGCAAACTCGCAAACCCTCCGTCACTTGATCGAAGCTTGAGGGGGGGAGTATGACCGCCATCTGACGAAATTGGTCACCGCCGACTGCCGAGTCATCATCTTATTTTAAACAGTATATAGAGGGATATATTCACTTATTTATGCCAATATTGTGTTCGTGTACTTTTAAATTTTGGACGAAGTAAAAAAGCTTATTAAATTAAGTCGCTTCGTCGTTCCATGATGTCGAACGCATGGTGAAATGCACGTCTTTTTAATACGTTTATAATAACACAAAAGTAGCCAAAACTAATTTCAATGTATTTATTGAATATTGATAATAAAATATAATATCGGCTATCTTACCAATATGTGATCTACCTATGTTTTGTTACTCGGTTATGCGGTCTACAAGTTTAGTGTATATGGTCTATTCAAAACCAGATGATGACCGGCGGCAAAGTTGTGCGCATGGGCGTGGCTTTTGTTCAGTGGTAGCGGACAGGAGCTCTAATTAGTCTAGTATCGACTGCCGAACATTGCTTCGGTCACGTGATCGATGCTTGTGGAGGGAGTAAGACCGGCGGCTGACCAAAACTGGTCGCCGCCGAGTCATCATCTCATTTTGAATTGACTATAGGTTAGTTTACCGGGTGTTTGGTCGACTCGCTACGCCACCGACGTCTCCGCTTCGCTCCGCACATCAAAAATATCTCTCGGCTTGTTGTGCAACGTGGGGACATTTCGGATTGATAATCGACTTTCTATGCGAAGTAGGTCGTATAGTTACCGGGCAATTTATTCATGGCCACTTCGCACAGCAAGTCGATTATCAAGCCGAAATGTCCCCCACGTTGCACAACAAGCCGAGGGGTATTTTTGATGAGAAGAGCGAACAAACCGTCGGTAAATTAACCTACACTTGCAGACCACAAAACGAGGTAGTCGCGAAAACGCACAAGTACCAAGATATGAATTAAATTCAACGAGAATCATGGATTTGTAGATTTAATATTAACGATGAAATATCTGGTTTAGTGTTGCTTAATTTTAAGCGTAAATTTGGTTCGAAATTCAGTTTGTTTCGAAACTTGTTTTTAACTTCGATCATTGAGGAAAATTTAGTTTCGCAAAGATAAGTGGTTGTGAATGGAAACAAAAATAACAATGCTTTTTTAGACAGCAACAAATATTCGTTATTGATCTATTCAAAACTCACCCAATTCTAATTTAGTAAATTCCATTTTCAAACATTCATGACATACATGACAGATCAAAGACTCCTACTATTCAATTGTTAGTGTTCCTAAATCACCCAAATCCAAAATGAATAGGTTTCTCAACCAAAAAAAATCAGAATAATCTTAAAAATATTCTTCAAACGTTGTTTTTAGCACAATGGGGTTTTACATACATATATATATGTGTGTATAAAATAATCAGAATTTATCTATATACATGAAATCTAACCTTTATTATTTAAGTACTAAAAAAACACACACAACATAAAATCGTCGCTACTTATTACTAAAATCATTGCTACTACATCTAATACTTATTTTTAATTTTCCATTCTACCACCATGTAATCATTCGCGTACCACAGTTTGAGAACCGCTGATCTAACATATTAGACAAACTATACTTTAATTTGGACACAATTACCAAGTTTAAGCCTTAATTATTCGCTAGATGGAAGAAAGCAGTACTTAAGGCTATACATAAGTAACAAAAAAATATCAACATAGCAAGCTTAAAATGAAAAATAACTTACCAACTTTACATGAATACATATGTACAAATTTACTGAAGTTTATGACCTTTGATATTTCAGCTCGATCTGGACAATTTTCATTTGTAAATTCAATATTGTATACAAACAAATTAGATGTGCAATGAATTAGAGACTAGATAAATAAAATAAAAAAGAATGTTATTAAAATGAATAAACTACACGTTAATATAAATTACCTGGTGAACTAGAACATGTGATGGGTTATATGCACGATAAAAACAATAAGGGCAACCATATTTACAAAAAGTATAGTTATCATCAATGTGGTTAGCTAAAGAAATTTCATCATCAAAAGATTTAAAGCAATAAGCACACTTTTTGAACTGTTCAATATTGTGTTTTTGGTTTTCTGAAACAAAATATTAATAATAAATACTCACATATAATGAAGTACACATTATATTACATTATAATTATATTGAATAACATATTAATACATTGAAGTAAAAATATTTACTTTTTTTTTTCTCAGCATTTGAAAAATGTAATTTCATATGTAATATAAATGTATCTTTATTGTTGAATACTTTTACGCAAGACCTTTCTAAACATTTATAAAGTCCCAATAGTTTTGGTAAAGACATCATTTCTTTAATAGCATATCGTGATTTGATTAAATGCATAGGAAAATCTCGTTCTTTTTTTAAAGAATCTTTTTTATAATTTACTTCTATGTAACTATAAGGACCTGGTGTAGATATTTGTCTGTTTACAATCTGTAGAAATAAACTACGATCCACAAAGGGATCTGGATATACAATGTCATCGATCATATCTACATCTGTCCACAA
Organism: Stegophylla sp. TES_Ste_2020; assembly: GCA_025469315.1. Lineage (NCBI taxonomy): Eukaryota > Metazoa > Arthropoda > Insecta > Hemiptera > Aphididae > Stegophylla > Stegophylla sp. TES_Ste_2020. The sequence goes on along the minus strand of JAIPRM010000659.1, from coordinate 27,189 downwards.
ACTGCTACTCTTAATTACGATTTCTGGAGTATTTACATTCTATTTAAATAAAACAGAACACCAAATATTAAATTTGCAAAAATGATTTGAGCCAGTTAAAATTATTATACCTTATTTAAGCTCTTAACATTAACAATCTGTGGTAAATCTGTAATTTTAGTAACTTGATTGATATTTGTTTGACCTCCTATAAAATAATAAATACATACTAATAAATATAGATATGATTAAGTTTAATAAGAAGTGCTATATTTGATAGAACATTTAAAAGAATGTATAACAATTCCAAAAGATAAAAAATATGTTGCAGTATACCTGAGTTTTCAAACGGAGTATCAACTATATTTTTTGGTAGGTTTAAAAATTCTGAACTTTTATCCAAATTGTTTTCATTGGGTGAAGAACATACATAAGATACATTTAAATCTAAAACAAAAAATTTAACATAACAGTATATATTTTTATTAATATAATCAATTTCAAACAGTGTGCCATTAATAATGGTAACAAAAATACTATCCGTGACACTTAAAAAATAAGCAACAAATAACAATAACAGGGTTAGTAGAAAAAAAAAAAAAAAAAAAAGAATTGTGAAATATAAATTGCAAACCTTATTGACATTTATTTTGTAATTTTATATTTTATTTTTGTGTTATTAAGTATAACAAAAGATTTTAATTAAATATGCATCTTAACTAATATTACCATAATATTTGTAAATACAATAGTAATTTGATACAAATTTCATTAAAAAGTAAATACTTTAAGAATAAACACAAATTTATCATAACATTAGAAATAAAAAATATTACATACTATGTCGCTGAAAGAAAAAAATTAGGACTTTCAACTATCATAATACTATTATTATTTATGAAACAAGAAAGTCATAATATGACATATTATGTAAATGAACTCTTAGATTGTGATGAATCAACTACACTGGTAGATAAGTTCATGATAAATGACACTGAAGTAGCGTTAAAAGCAGTCAAGAATGGTAAGGCAACAGGAGCTGACGGCATTCATAAAAAACATAGGCCCTAAAGGGAAGACTTGGCTAGCCAAGCTGTCAACAGAAATAGCAAACACAAGTGTTATACCGAAACTATGGAGAGAAGTAATAGCCATTGCAAAACCTGAAAAGCCAACAAATGATCCACCACATTGTTATAGACCAATATCGCTATTATCAATGGTCTATAAAGTATTCGAGACTTCTGCTTATAAAATTACAACCTGTAATAGAGAAAATACTGCCAATAGAACAGGCTGGATTTAGGAAGAACAGAAACTGCTGCGAACAACTGTTGACATTAACCATGAATGTTGAAAAAAAGGTTTTCAAAATAAAAAAGTCTGGTGCAGTCTTCCTTAACCTATCTTCAGAATACGACATAGTTTGGAAGAGAGGATTACTACTAAAGATGGCCAAAATAGTAAAATGCAAAAAAACACTATAATTACTGGAATACATGCTAGCAAACAGAAAATTTGAAGTTTTCCTCAACGGCAAAGCCAGCAAGATACCTTCAAAATGGGTTGCCTTAAGGCTCCGTACTTTCGCTAGTACTCTTTAATATCTATACCTCCAATATAACAGAAACAACTGCAAGGAAATTCATGTATGCTGATGATAGAGCACTGGTTGCCCAAGCCGATACTTAAGAAACAGTAGAACCCATATTAAACCAAGACCTTAACAAGCTACATAACTACTTCAAGACATGGTACCTAAATTTACACCCGAATAAAACAGTGGCACTAGCCTTCCACTTAAATAACAGGGAAGCAAACAGGAAGTTAGAAATACAAATTAACGGCATTGACATACCATACGAAATGTCCCAGATATTTCTCGGTATAAAAAACGATAAAGCCTTGACATTCAAAAAACACGAGGAAGACGAAGAGTAATATTATTTCAAAACTAACAGGATCAACTTGAGGAAGTAACGCAACAGTTCTATGCATATCAGCATTAGCCCTGGTTTACATTATAGCTAAGTACTGTCCCTCAAAATGGTTCAGGAGCTCACATTGCAAGAAGTTGGACACGGAGCTCAACCAAACAATGTGAATTACAACAGGCAAAATAAGAACGACCCAAGTACAATGGTTACCAGTGCTGGCAAATATAGCTCCACCGAATCTACATAGATTAATGCATGTAGAAAGCAAAGTAGACAAGATTAGAAAAAACCCTAATCTAACATTGTATGAAGATACAATTACACACCCTCACAAGAAACTTAAGTCGAGACATCCAATAAGGTGACTTATATTTACAGTAGAAGCTTTATCAGTAACATGGAAAACACGATGGAAAAACTCGGGTGTGCGGGATGTTACCTTAATCGAAAATACAGAAACAAGAGCCCCAGGTTTTGATTTCCCAAGGAAGTTATGGTTAATCTTGAATAGAATAAGAACCGAGCAAAGCAGAAGTAAAAGCTTACTACATAAATGGGAAACAATCCTCTCTTTGCTCTTATGAAATCGAATAAACTATCAAGCACATTGTGGAAGTATGTCCAATCACTAGATTTGAAAGAGGAATAGCAAAATTACACGAAGCAAAAACAGAGGAAATTAATTGGCTAAACAACCTTGAAACACCACTTTAATAAGTGAAAAAATTGCAGGCCCCAGTTACTATTAAACTTAGAGCAGAATTATATCAAATTTCAAAAGTTGTTATGTTATTGTAATTTTAAGTTTTAAACTTAATACCTTTTTATTGTTGTATAATTTCTCATTAATTTATGATCATTAAATTTATCATTGTTTACATTATAGTAAATAATTAAAACTTCCCTATCTTAACATAAGATATGTCAAATAAATAAATAATTATTATTTATTATTAAAGCATCTACAATACTTTAAAACTTAAACAATAATATTTGAACAGTTAAAAAAATTTAATTAATTTAATGAAATTTAGAATACTAAAATCTTTTCATGTTATTTTTAACTCATAATTATGTTGAAATATTTCTTTAATATGCATTGGTTTGCCTTCGATACTGAAGTAATTATTAAAATTGAAAAATAATCAGAGAAGGTAGTATTGTGTATTTTACTCTAATCATTACCATATAATTATCAAAACTAAAACTTCAGACCAATTAAATTTTTAAACAATAAAATAGTTTTATTAACATGGTACTGTATCTGCAGAGAAAAATATAATGCTATAACTTTACCCCTTTTCCATTATATTTTTTGTTCAATACAATAATAAAAACAAATAAATGGTCACTAATATCCCATTTCATAAAAGTTAACAACCATCTCATAATATTTATTTGATTATGTGCCTATCAATTAAGTGCATCAATCAACATAAAAATGTTAATAGAGTAAGTCCAGAAAAAATGTCCATTAATAAAATGACATAACAAAAAAAGCCAGACATACTTCGCACGATGGGTGGGATTCTCTTGACGGGTGTATTTAATTTTAAAGAAACGATAAATCATTTCTTCAATAAAACGATTCTGAACGAGGGAAGTTAATAATGTAAAAAATAAATGAGAAAAAAAATGTTAGTAAAATGTCCAAAATTTTTTTTTCACATTTTCAAAATTTTCTTGCGTCAAAATCTTTCTTATAGGATTTTCTATCTATGTTTAAATCTTCATAAAATTCTGATCAAAAAATGATGGTTTCCGAGTCTTTTTGTCAAATTTTGGGTAGTTTTTTCCAAAAAAAACATTGAAGAATTGAGACAAGTATTTTTATACAAAAAGTTGTACACAGAAAAAAAAAAAAGGGAGAAAATAAAAAAATAAACATCATTGTAAAAACACTAGGTTCTTCACTTCGTTCTAAAATATGAGCATTAGGTTAAAATAACATTACATTTTTATAAAAATAACTAAATAACAGAATTTAAAATTCTATAAATTAAATTAAAGTTATACAAGTGTCAGATTGTTAAACATTTAAATAATTTAATAATAATATTAAACAAATATCATACAATACATGCAGTTTTATTTAATTTTGAACATATAAAAATCTTACCTTGTTGATTAGTGAACCATGGTGACCAACCATCATTGTTGTCAGAAATGTAAGCTAAGTAAATAAAAACACTATTATTATAGTACTTTAAATTCATATAATTAAATTTTTTCAATTGTATTATTATAATATATTTTATTTCTAGTGTTAAAAAAAAAAATCACCTTGCTTTTTACAAAAATGTTGTTCTTTCTAAAGTGCAAAGTGAACATACTAGTAAGCAAAATTGTATTTAAAGAATACATACCACAACACCAAATTAAAAATCTTAAAAAAAGATTACAATTTTATGAACTAAAAAATTGCACTCACAAAAAACAAGAAAATTTTAACATTTTAAAAGTTCTATACTTGGATCAAAATTTGACAATTTTTTTTTTTAATTTTAATAATGCATAGATGTATATATTTTTGTAGCTGATGAAAGTTTATTTTTGATGTTAAGTTAAAAAACGAAAATCAAATATATGAAAAATTCAGGTTATGACATATTTTAGTTTTTTTTTTTATCAATTTTCTGGTAGTTTTCCTTTACACATAGAAAAACTATTGAGAAATTTGAAAAATTACCTCTTAAAAGTACCATCTGGGTGTGATTTTTGGATCTATAAAGTAATTGATTGAAACTTTAGAACAAGTATTTCTATACAAAAAAGTATTTACAGAAGAAAAAAACAAAAAATAAATATCAGTGAAAACATAAGCCTTGTTTCCCTCAGAATCTAAAATATAAAACTTAAAATGACATGCCTATAGTATACTTTAATATATATATGTGTTTGTTTCAAGTTAAATTATAGTACTATAAATATTTATGAAATTTCAACTCACAAGAAAATTTATCTCCGGATAATCTACGAAGTCTTACTCCCTTCATGGGTTTGGATTTATCTTCTGCTTCTTTTACAATCTCTTCAGACATAGAAGACAAACTATTTTTCTTTTCCAAATCTAAAACATTTGCTGAAATACACACAAGCAATATTCAATTAGTTAATGCTAATTTAAAAATAATAATAATAATAATTAATTTAACTTTACATACACTTTTTAGGTTGTTCAATATTCTTTATAACTAAATGACATGAGAATAAATGTTCTAGGGCATTTGTCAAAAAATATTCTTCAGATGTCTTCTCAAGTTTGACATTACAAGTTTCACATATTCCATCCCAAACTATCAAATGATGATCCAGTTGAACATGATTAATAAAATCAGAACTAACTACAGTCGAGTATTGATTTTGTAAGCATTTTGACACTGAACATTTGTATAATAAAACTGTATTCATCAATTCACAACTTAATCCAGCCACAACACATTTGGTAAACTTGTCTTTTAAAGTATATTCAATTAGTGATACATCGTTTGAAACGGTTTCTTGAGCAGGGTTTTCATTTTGTACAGGAGGTAAACATTCATTTGCTTTTGACATACATGAAAGATTTTCTTGACTTGGTGGCGATTGAGACAAAATTGATTCAGGCATACATGGAGAATCTACTGGTTTTAATGATAGTTGAAGCATATTTGATTCTGGCATGCTGATACAAGAAGAATTTGATTGTTTTGGTAATAGTTGTAACTTATGTGATTTAGGTGAACATGGCTTAATCGACTGTTTTGGCGATAATGAAAGTTTACTTGTTTCTGATATATCTTCAAACATTTCTTGTTCACAACATTCTTTTTTTATAGGTGCCAAATCAACTTTCAATTGATTATTTGAATTGAAAGTTAGTTCTGCTGTATTTGTCTGTTTTATTTGTTCATTAGGATTTCCATCTCTAGGAGTAATTTGTTGAGTAGATTCTTCATTCTGTAAAGTAAGTAAACTTTCATTTGTTTTTGACAAATATGTAAGATTTTCTTGATTTGGTGACATTTGAATTGATTCAGGCACACATGGAAGATCTATTGGTTTTGATGATATTTGAAGCACATTTGATTCTGGAATACTGATACAAGGAGGATCTGCTGATTTAGGTGATAGTTGGGGCATATTTGATTTTAGCAAACAGGGAAGATGTGCTCGTTTTGTTGATAGTTTAAGTTTACGTGATTTAAGTAAGCATACCTTATTGGACTGTTTGGATGACAGTGGAAGTTTACTTATCTCCGATTTATCTTCTAATGAAAATCTATTTGTTTTTGATAGATCTTCTAATGAAAGTTTACTTGTTTCTGATATATCTTCCAACATTCCTTGTTCACAACAATCCTTTTCTGACACTGAAGCTATTTTTAATTGACCATTAAGATTTTCCTCTCTTGAAATAGTTGGTTGAGCAGATTCTTCATTCGGTACAGGAGGTAAACATCCATTTAAGTTGTTATAATTAATTATAACATCTGTAGAATGTTTATCCTCAACAGACATGTTGACACGTATAATAGTCCAACGGCCATTACATTTTGTATCCTCATCAAAATGCCATAATGTCATATGCTTTACCATTTTATTGTAATCAAGTTGTATATAATTACAAAATGGACATAAATAACCAAAAAGTTTATTATTTTGAATTAAATCTGGAAGTAATAGGATAAATAATCCATCAGATTCATCATAATCCTCATGTTCTGAAATATGTCTTTCTAAATCCCTTACATAAGGAAATGTTTGTTCACACATTTTACATTTGTATCTAAATTCTCCAGTATGACAAGTAATATGATCACAAAACATATCAATATTATAGATAACAGTTTCACAAAACACACAGTTAAATTTAATACATTTATCTTCAGACACACAACTTAATGACTTTGAATTCTTTAATTCATTAGAATTTATAAGTGCATAATTTTCATTACATGATTCATTTATTAATACTTCGGCACATTCTTTGGAAACTCTGGATATTAGTACTTCTTCATTATTATGTTTTTCTTTATAATGTTTAACAAGACTTATTCCATGATCATTAAAATCACAAAATTTACATTCAATTGTGTTAACACCAACTGATTGAAAGTACAATTTGTCTAATTCAGTTTCAGTTTCTGATAAAACTTTAGAAGTAATTTCAGAAACTATTTTAGAGCTCGACTTTGAATTAGATTGCGGACATGATTCTAATGAAGTTGAATCGATTTCAATTGTTTTCAATCGTAACTGTTCATTTGTATTAGTTGTTGATTTAAATTTATTAAGTTTACATGACTGTAAAACATTTTTTACATTCTTACGTGTCGAAATTTTCTTTTTCTTAGATTTCTTAACAAACTTTAAATTTTTATTTAATTTCAATGTTGATTTTTTACTTTGATTCATTAATATATTTGATTTTTTTACACCACATTTATCATTCAAATGCTCATCAGAAGTTCTATTTTTCTTAACAGAAATATCAAAATTAGTATTCACATAGTCAACTTGTTTATTGGTTCTACATTGTCGTACATTAGGAACACTTAATACAGTGGCACAATTTTCATTTATATCAGCATGAAGTTTGTCTAATTCAGTCATCTTTGGTCTAGGCTTTTTAACACCTGATTTATTGACAATAATATTTGTTTCACTCAAAGTTATTTTACTTGAATTTTGATCAGTTATGGCAAGTTTATCTTCAAAATGAGTTTCTTCAGATGGAACTGTAGATGTTATATTTGTTAAAGAACTGTCATCTATAGATTTTAATACAACATAAGGAGTTTGATTAACCGTGCTGTTTGGTATAGTAGAAATGGATTTTTCATTTGTATTTATTTGGTTGGAATCTTTTTCTTCATCACAATTGTTTGAAGTACTTTGTTCCATTTTCTGTTTTGCCAATTTTACACTTAATGGTCCTGAAAATGGTTTTTTAGATTTTAATTTTTTATTTGTTTCATTATTCTTTTGTTTATTAGTAATTTGTCCATTATTAGACATATCTAAATTTTCAATTATTTTAACATTTTCATCACATTTCGCAATAACAATTTTAAAGTCTATTAATTCTTTGTTTTTATCCTTAAGAATTTCATATTTTTGTTTAGGTTTGCTATGCTTATTTATTTTAGATTTAATTTTATTAGTTGTCAATTGATCAAAATTATTGAGCGAATTTTCATTTCCAACATTATTTAAATTACCCAATGAATTATCCCCTTCTACATTTATCAGTGTACTTGATTTCTCTTGATTCAAAATAACAGTGTTTGAAATTTCATTCACCTGGTCAAGATCACTTTCGTCACTAGAAGATTCTATACTTTCAGTTCTGCATTTTGTTTTTCTTTTCTTCTTCCCTTTTTTTTTTTTTTTTTTCATAAATACTTTTGGTCTATTACTAACATTATCTTCATTCAATACACTTTTGTTTTTGCTCTTATCTTCATCAATATTTTGAACATCTGTGCTTTCTAACAATTTGTTAAGTTTAACTAATTTTTCATCATTTATTAATATGTCAATCAAAATTGGATTTGTTGATAACTTATTTAATAACTGTTCAATAGAATTCATATGTGGACCAACAGAATTTCTTTGCACATCAGCAGAAGAATTTCTCTGTGCATCAGCAGTAGAATTAATTTCGTTAGAAGAAACAACAATATTTTCATGACGGCTTTTACATGCAGCTTCTGTTGAATGGTCTACTTCTGCTGTTTCTTTAGATGTAGATGATATAACATTCTGTCCAGTTTCAATTGAAACATTCAAATCTTCAGAATCATGATGTGATGAAGTGTTTATATTTCTACTAAATTCTTCCAATGTTGTTATATTTTCTTTACATGTTTTGTCTGAATCTTCCAAATTCAATTTCTTTATTGTTTCATTTTTCTTAAGAGAACTTCTTGTTCTGGTTCTTGGGCCACTTGTATCATGATGTTGTGAAGCTTCTTTAATTATTTTTTCAAATGTTTTCTCCTCTGAATACTTTTTAGGTTTTTTTAACTTATATGGGTTGGTGGTAGGTTCATTAATGGTATAGTTTTCTTTTGTTTTATTATTAGCTTCATTTGTAGTATTACATGAACTATTTGCAGTATGATTTTCAAGAATCATTTTTAAGTTTTCACTTTTTTCATTGCTTTGAAGTTGTATAGTATTGTTTTTAACTATTTCATCACTTTGCACATCTTTACTTACTTTGTTATCTTTGTTTGTTTCTATCATGAAATCTTTTTTTCTATTCTTATCTTTAATTATGTTAGTGTTATCTTCTATAACTTTTTCTTTAATTGTAATATTATTATGATTAAATACTTTTTGTTTAATTTTCGGTATTTTAAAATTTTTAATATTAACCGAGTCATTTATAACTCCAAGGTCCCTATATGGATTAATGTCTTTTGTCTCAGTTTTGCTTATATTTTTTAATCTTTCATTATCCTTAATTGAAGAACAAGAACGATGACGTTCTTGAATTTGGTCAACATATTTTCTATTTTTTAAAGAACCTTTATAAGAATTTTTTTCTTTATCATATTTAGCTTCTCTATATTCTTTAGTTTCTCTGTAACCCTGACGATACTGACGTTCATTTAATTTTTGTTCCCTGTTCATTGACCTTGGACACCATCTTGGATCATTGTAACTTTTGTAAGATGCAGGTTCACGATTTCTCTTTATGTCCTTATGGGATGTGGGGTTAATAGGCGTTTGATTAAAGTTAGAATATTGACAAGAATCATTCTGATGATCTACAGTAAAATCATTACAATGCTTATGTTGGCTATGATTTAATAATCTGTAATTATTAGAATGAAGTAAATTTGAGTTTCCATTATGTTCTTGAGAAAATTGTTTATGAACTGGTTGTGAATTAGAATGTAATGGTTGGTTCCGAAAACTTGTAGGTTCATGAAATATAGACATTTCTTGTTGAGAGCTAATACCAGTAAAAGTGTTCATAGGAACTAACGGCATCTTATCCTCAGCTTTAGGTTCAAATAATGTGGAATTAGAAATCCCACTTGTAGACAAAAGTGTAGAATCCTGCACTACGGGTGTCATCTGTTGAGCATTTGTTTGTAGAGGTGATAGATCTGCATTTTTTGATGTAGGATTCAATAAACATCTATTTCGATTTCTTGGATCACGGGGAACCATAGGACCAATAACTGTCTCATTAACTTTAGTACCCAATTTAACACTAGATGATTTAATGTCAGATTTATTCTCATTTACCTTTACTGGTGGTCTATGAGACTCTATATGCAATGAAGAACGACTTATATTTGATTTTTCAAGATCAATCAATGTACCTGGTTTTAGAGCAGAAATAAACTTTGGCTCACTTGGAGCACCGATTTTATGCAATACATTTATATCGTTGTTCAATTTTTGACGAATACTAGGGAGTTTACTAAGTACCAAAGCAGAATTAGGTTGTTGCTCAGGCAGTATTGACGTCTTATTTTCAACTTCTGCTTTTGCAGGTGAAATTAATTTAACAGATGCCGACCCCAAATCCAAAAGATCTATTGACGGCAATGATGTTAGCTGAATATTATTAGTTTCATTTATACTTTTTACAACTTTTTTTATATAGTTCACATCAATATCGTCCATATTAATACTTTTCAATATATCTGGATTAACAGTTTGGTCTGGATTTAGTTGTATTTCATCATAAAGTTCCTTAACAAGTTCAGCGGCACTTTTATCAGAAGTGTTTGAAAAACCTATAACTTTATTAAGTCGTAAACGACTATCTGTAAATACTGGTAGACCTTTTTTGACAGGCATAGGGCCACCATCATTGTAAGAATTACTGCTACAAGGATGAAAGTTTTCATTTGGTTCATTATGTTGTTCTGCACTGTCTAGTTGCTCTTCTAGAATGTCATTTCTGATATTACTTGATACAGGTACTTCACTGGCTAAATCAGACTTTGAGATTTGTTTTTGATCACTCTTATTTGATGTCAATGTCATTTCTGAGGATCTATAAAGGACATATACTTATTTTAGATAAATAGTAAAAATATTTTTCATTGTGTAATATTATGTATATTTCAAAATATATATAACAATAAAATTTAAAAAATGAATAGAATAATGTAATAAAAATAATAATAAGTAGTATGTAAAAATATAATATGTACTTAGTTGTTGAGTCTCTTTTATTTACTTGGATCAACTTCTTGCCATTTTCAATATTCTTTAGTTGTTCCTGTTAAAGTATGCATTCATCAAATTATTTTATAACAAATACAATTAGTAAATATAAATATTCATTACAATTTTTTATAATAAAAATTAGAAGGAACCTAAAACTTAATTTTAAAAATTATATCATTAACAACAGGAAAGAACATACATATAGGTACTTCATAAAATCATTTTTTAATTAACATAAATTTACAGTATAAAATTTCAGGAAAACTTTAGTTGATGTTATTCACATTTTAACTATTCAGAAGAAAATTTAACTAACTACCTTAATTACAAGCTTCAAAATCATATTCCCCACAACAGTGTAATTTGTTTTGAGCTTTCAAATTCATATTCTAAGTCAACAAATTATATTCTTTCTAGCATAGTAATATGTGTACCCTAACACTGTTATTTTTTTTGTTCATTTCAACACTCCATAAACTAAGATTAAAGGATTTCTATCATGTCTTATCCCCAATGCTTACATAATTAAGCTGCATTCCTTAGTACAATTTTTTGGGATATAAATAACTTTGCAGTTATAATTTTATTATTTTATAATTAATATTAAAAAACTTACTTCACTTAATTGTGTATGGTATTTAGCATATAAACTATCGATTATATTTTGACATGATCTTAATTTATCAATGTGTAAACTGTAAAAAAAAAAAGACAGTGAGTATATTATTTATTGGTATCTAAAATCAAATACAAGCAATGTATTTGTTTTATAACATAGGAACGAGGAGTATTCAACAGGTTTCCCAATTAAATATAGGTATTGTTTAAATTACCTAATTCTGACATGATGAAGTATTATGTGTATAAAAATAAATTTTTAGGATCCTATTTAAAATGTTATTTATACTCAATAATATACACACAGTAATATAGAAAAATAATATCTATCAAGAGTGCAATTTAAAAATAGTAGTTACCAGATATCAGATGGTAAATCCAAATCAAATGATAATCTGAAACACCACAGGTAATGCATTTTTATCTAAGACATTGAAACAAGGCATATTTTATTTAGAATGTACCAATATAAATATGGTTTGTAATATTGTATTTAATGCACGAAAAAACACTGAAAATAATTATTCATTTAATACCTAATAATTAGAAATAAAGATCCAAGTTTAAACCTAAAAATTGTATTAAGGCAAAAACATTGTATTAAATACAACATTAAGCCAGCGTTTTCTTTTCTGATGTACAATTTATTTAAGATAGTTTCATTGATAGGTACTTACTGAAATAAAATAATGTTTTTTTTTTTTTTTTTATGAGGCATGTCCAAATTCTAATTTCAAACAAAATTGGAGTTATTTAAAATCAAAACTTTTATTCAATAAAATAGGTACTTATAAAAGAACCTACAAAAATAAAATAGTTTCTAAAAAGTTTTAAGAATATAACAAAAAATAATGGAAACTAGTTTTATATATTATGTTTAGAACTGAGCTATTACCAGATGATACTATTAAATCAATAAATAACAAATTAAAAATTTGGAGAACAAAGTTGTGACAAAAAATTTTTGAGAAACTCAACTACCTATAATGATGTTTACATATTAACACAATATTATAGATGTACTTATATATTTTTCAATAAACATATTGATTTCATTATTTTTCAAAAAAATATGTAAGGTAATACTTAATTGGTACATTTTCTTCAATTATTATTATTTATGATTTGTGATAAATATTGATATTTTATAAGGGTCAGGGACAGTTCTCACACAATGTCATCTGTATATATCCTATTTTATAATCTACATTATTTTTTCTTAAAAGACTGAAATAAAAATGGAGCTAAAACCTAATCCTTGTATAACTAAGTTGTATAAGTTATACAATATTCTATGTTTAGCTTTTGCTCTAGGTTAACATAGGATTCATTTATCTATATATCACTTACACTTCTTGTACCAAATTGAATAAATTGTGATTATAAAATAAATATATTTTTTAATAATCACTTGTATATCTATTAATTTAGATAATTTTGCAACAGATAATGATGATTTAAGTTTATAGTCAGATCTCAAGTGCACAAAGCTTTAATCGTAATGTTTTGTATTTTTACATTTATGAATATTTTAATAGTTACCAGGAATTGTTTAATTTCAATGGTTATAATTAATGACAAATGTTTATTAATTACGATATTTCATCTAAGTATTGGTTAGATTTTAAAGACGAATATAACTTGATTAGAAACTCATAATAATTTGTTTCGTCGGAATCTAGACATAATATGTAGATAGATACATCATAATGCTTCACAAAAACATAAAGACAAATAGTATTATGATATAGACTCGAAATTTTTAGTCGCCTTCGTATTACATAACAATTCAAAGTTAGTGAGGCATATACATGACTTATTTAGGCATGGTCATGTAAATAAATGCAAACCTTTTCTGATCGACCATATCGTACAATGATCGTAACTTGACCAAGTGTTCATCTTGAATACGAAATTTACGACCTCCGTCAATGACTTCTTTTAAGAACGGTAAGTAACTCTGGGCACGCTTCAACAATCGTTGATATTCTTCACCTGTGGAAACGTCTTTAATTATATCTATGACGTCCAAGATCCATGTCGTTTAAAAACTATAGTATAGATATGTATACCGCCAACACCCTTGCTACCGCTAATAGTGGCAGTGTCGTCATCATCATCTACAGCAGCGGTGGAAAACATGGCCGCCAAAAATCGAATTGAACAATTTAATTTTTGTTCCTACGGCGAAAATAATAGTGTGCGCGTCACATGTGAAACGCAAACGCCGCGAAGTGGAGACGGAGCAAAAAACAAGGTTCACGCGACCGCAGTCAGACGATAAATGAGCTTTGAACGTTCGAACACGCTACGCGATCATCGTTCAAACAGTGTGACCAAAGTAATGCGCAAAAATCGAAATGGCGGTCACATTCCAAACGCTGAAGTGGTGGGGGGAGTAGTAGCAGAGTGACCACATGACAGATTGAAAATCGGCGACGGTTCACGAAACCACAATATTCAGCTGCAGGTGTCGTCGGAGAGAAAAAAAAATGACGTGATGCATGGAGATTCGAGTCTCACAACGATCATAACAGCAACGAAAACGGCGGTGCACCGAACGTGTTCGCTTACAAGTCGCGCCCGCTGGGGACGGACGATGCCGTGTACGATGCGCGCGGTAATCGACGATACTCGCTGGATGGAAGAAGCGTTACTACGTGGATAACAGCGAACGGCGACGAGCGACGTCGACGACGGGCGGGCAAATGATGATACAAAGCCAGGGGGAGTAGACCGCGCTGCGCGTTCGAGAACGAACACACAGCGGCTAACAAAGACGGGTTCGGGACGGCAACACGCGCGTCGTCGGAGGGAGAATCACACCGGTCGGCGGAACAACAAACTAGTAACTAGTGTGTGGTAAGGCGGCGGACGTGAGTAGTGGCAACACGAAACGTTTTTGGGTTCGAGTGTGCATGCGCGCGCTAGTGTATTTGTCCGGGCGCTCGTGCTGCGGCCAACGTCGTCGTGGTGGTGGGGTCGGCGGACGTACTTGTGAGAGCTGTTGTGGTATTGTGTCACCCGCCCGCCACCACTGTTGTACATTTTATGCGTCTTAAATAATCGCAGTGCTGTGTATACTGCCTACTACTGCGTTTCGCGTTTAGTCGTCTCTCAGAACAGTACGAACATTACACGTTCCGTCCGTGTGACGTTGGTCGCACGCGCGCGCGCGCGCGTGCGTTTTTGCTTTTTTTCATTTCTCCTTGCAGTGCTGACGACGAAATTACGACCTCTGCCCGATGATACCAACACACTGCAACGTACAACCGCCAAGCAGCAGCTACCGATGCCGTGGAATGTCGTCTTCCAATAGGAATGCAACGTAACAATATTATATATTTCGACTGTAACGTTTTCGTTGTTCAATAAAATAATATATTATAATCACGACGATTCGTCGTGTGTGGCCATATTTGTTATTTTTTTCACTCCTTACCCGCCGCCGCCATTGCCGGAAAATCCTCTGACCGCGCACGGCTTTACACAGTTTGTACGCGTTTTTCAGCGCACAAATAATATTTTAGAAAAATGTCTTGTAATTATTTTCAGCGACTGAAAGACGGTTAGAAATTTGGATTTAGATCGGACCGAATGTTCTCCGAGTGATTGCGTTACGTGTGAAACCTTCGTTCCCTCTAAACGCGCGACTTACAATAAGTGCAATGTGTACGGCCCTTCTTTCGTTTTTAAGTTATTTTTTTTTTTTTTTTTATGTTGTTGCCAGATAGATATGTCGTATAACCTAATTTAACAACGTGTCGTGGCGTCATTAAGCGTAATATAATTAAATGAGTTAGTTATTCATTAAACACTTAGAAGCGATCACTATGGACATTTATTAGTTCAACATCGGCGTTAAATACAATTATTAATTATATTTTTGTCGTCTGCGTGCAACCAAAAATATTGCGTGCAATAAATATCAAGATAAACATGACGACTGCATGACAAACCCCATTGATTAGTTACGAGTTATTATGTATTGTTATAGTTCAACATAATTTTATATAATTAGTTAATTAGTTTTACTGTTATTGCAGCATATTACATTATATTATTGTGTTCGCGTACACATCGATTGTAGCTGTTTAACATTCATACTATGAACATGGAAACTACTCGTTTGCACGAAAATAAAAAGTACACACAAATAATTTTCATAAAAAAACCTATTGACTACGCCCAAACACTGTTAAACATTTAAGTCGATACCAATTAATGTTATATAACTTTATTTGTACTCACCTAGTCACCTCTGTACATATGCACAATAACAATATCAATGCTTTGTGCTCCGCCGGTCGGCGAGTAATGTAACCTGTACTGGATCTACTCAGCTGCGTGTCCACGCTCCGCTCGTCGATGCCACAGCAGCTGTTGTCCTCGCCGCCACAGAACAACCGCCTTCAGCTCGACCCTTGTATTGTGAGTAGCACGGTGGCAATTTCGATCGATACTACGACGATGGTTCCCGGAAAGATGTGGATAAGTTTTTTTTTACCAAATAGATTGCAAAACGGATGTCCGTCGCATAATCACTGTTTTACTATCGTGTATGTATTGATTATTGACATGGAGTCGTAATATACTGTTTGACATAGACGACTGCTACAAATGGAAATGGGCGGGTCATTTCCCCCTCCAAAAAAAAAAATCGTATTTTATAACATAATATTTTAATAATTTCGTATACGCCATACGGGGTATTTAAGGACTGACTTTTTTTTAGATTCTGAACAAAGTGAAGAAGCTGGTGTTTTTACAATGATATTTATTTTAGATTCTGAACGGAGTAAAGAAGCTTATGTTTTTACAATAATGTTTATATTTTTCTTTTCTTTTCTTCCTATGTGAACATATTTTCGCATAGAAATACTTGTCTAAAAGTTTCGATTTGTAACTATAGATCCGAAATCGAACCAAATGGTACTTTAGAGAGTACATTTTTCAAATTTCTCAACATTTTTTTTTTTAAATTAAAAAAATATGCAATTTCCATAAAATTGAAAATTACTTTTTGACATAACTTCTAAAATAATGCAGCAAAGGACTTGAAGTTTTCACCAACCCACTAAAAATAGTGACGAGAACAATTCATAAAAATTTCAAAAAGATTTGATCAATTTTGAGTTAAGTACAGCATTTTGAAAATTTCGGAAATATCTCGTTTTTTGTTAGTTTTTATGCAATAAAATTTTTGATTTTTGATATTAAGACTTGAAAATTTAATATTATCTCACCGACATATACGTCTACTTGACCTGAAAAAATCTCGAAAATCGTTAGTCAAATTTTTTTTTTATAACCATTTGAAGTTAGAATTTTGACGTAATTCGTTAGTTTTACTTAAAATTACACACTTTAACATACATATAAGAAAATTGGTTCTACTGATTGTTTTGAAATTTGATACCTAGATAGAGAATTTCATTGCGAATATTTTGGTGCAATGAAATTTCTTACGGACAAAGAATTAAACATTTTACAAGGGTAAGACTGGAAAAAAATGGAAGAAAGTACAGGCAAATTTATCGTGTATTTTATTTTTAGATAACAGACACTAACGGTAGGTATTGTTATTCGTTTATCTTATCCTATATATACCTCACAAAGGTGCCTTATATCCATAGATATATAAAATACCTAGATAGCAAACTCGTATTTATTATTGAAGTTAGCCGCCATTTACAGGTGGGGGCAAAAACGATGGTTAATTATTGATTTCGATATTATCTGTATCCATTGTATCTAAAAACTTACTTAAAATATCATTAATTTTTGTACAATTTTGTGCTTTAACTTATACTCAAAGCCAGTTCAAATGGAGGACATGGACCATAAACATTAATTTATTGGGGAAGGAGGGATTCTAATTGTTCTACAATCTTCTATAGTGTCGATATCAATATTTTTTTAAATCAATTTCACCTATAAAATATATTTGTAAATATAAAATATCATTAATTGCTATAAGTACAATATAATTTTGGTGTTTTAGCCTACAATCACAGCAGGGGCGGATCCAGGGAAAGGCGATCATCCACTCCGTTTGCTAAAAAAAAAGCCACTGAATATCTGGGTTGTAATAGTCTTGTGTTTGATATTATGATAAAATTTATTTGTCCCTTATTATGTCATTTAAAGTCCCTGATTGGAAATTAACTTTTAGATTCTGAGTAGAGCGGAAAAGCTATAGTGGTTTTACAATGATGTTTATTTATTTTTCTCTTTTTCTTTTATATTTCTTTTTAAGGAAACATTTTTGTTTAATTATTTATGGGTGCTCTACACGTTACTAAAATCGCTCCCCCCCATTATTTTGTTTTGGATCTGCTCCTAAATCACAGCATGTATTCTTTCATTAATGTGTTTTATTTATAAATATTTAATATTCTACACACAATTTTGGAGTAGTATTTGAAATACCTACCTCATTTAAGTCAACAAACTCTTAAAACAACTGACCCCGACTCTAAGGAAAATACCCGAACAAGTCAAACCATATACATAAGTAAGCTTGTATATCATTTCTCACCTTTAAAACAATAAATTGAATTTACAATATTTACATAATTTCATTGATACTGGGATCTCGGAAACTACTCATTAATTAGAAATTTCTCATGATTTTTAATGTTCACTATACATTAATATAATAAAAAAGTGGGACATACTTCGCACGATGGGGATTCTTTGACGGGTGTATTGAATTTTAAAGAAACGATAAATCATTTCTTCAATAAAACGATTCTGAACGAAGGAAGTTAATAATATAAAGAAGGAAGTAAATAATATAAATAGTAGGTTAGATACTGTTATTTAATAGTGTAAACATATACACATACAATATACTTGTATACATATACATATAATAGTGTATACATATACATGGCAGTCCGTGTAATAAGTGACAAATGATAAGGCGTTGTGGTTCTTAGAAATGTATGTGGGCGACAGTCCAAAAGGCCATACCGTCATTACCGACTTGTATCGTATTAAATTTAGCGTCGAAAAATATGTACGATAAGATAAGCGAATAACAAATACCTATCGTACTTAAGAGTTTTATTCAGTCTTACCCTTGTTAAATGTTTAATTCTTTGTCCATAAGAAATTTTATTGCACCAAAATATTCGCAATGAAATTTTCTATCTAGACACCAAATTTCAAAACAATCGGTCAAACCAATTTTCTTATATGTACGTTAAAGTGCGTTATTTTAGGTATAACTAACGAATTACGTGGAAATTCTAACTTCAAACGGTTATAAAAAAAAATTTGACTAACGATTTTCGAGATTTTTTCAGGTCAAGTAGACGTATATGTCGGTGAGATAATATTAAATTTTCAAGTATTAATATCAAAAATCAAAAATTTTATTACATAAAAACTAACAAAAAACGAGATATTTCCGAAATTTTCAAAATGCTGTACTTAACTCAAAATTGATCAAATCTTTTTGAAATTTATATGAATTGTTCTCGTCACTATTTTTAGAGGTTGGTGAAAACTTCAAGTCCTTTGCTGCATTATTTTAGAAGTTATGTCAAAAAGTAATTTTCAATTTTACGGAAATTGCATATTTTTTCAATTTTAAAAAAAAAATGTTGAGAAATTTGAAAAATGTACTCTCAAAAGTACCATCTGGGTTCGATTTTAGATCTATAAAGTTACTGATCGAAACTTTTGGACCAGTATTTCTATACGAAAAAGTGTTTACAGAGGAAGAAAAAAAAATAAAAAAATAAACATCATTGTAAAAACATAAGCTTTTTCACTTTCGTTCTAAAATATACGAGTCGAAATATCCAGGATGTTCACACAATAAGTATCAAAAACGGAGAAGCACATTTTTGTTATTATCATATAAAGAGATAATAAACATCGTACCGATTTATAAATATCGATAAAACTCATATCGATGTCAAGAATATCGATATTTTACTATCGTTTTTGCCCCACTTGTTTTACATACCTGTTTAATACTTCATATTTCTGAACGGCCGCTACTATATAAAGTTTGCTATCCTAGGTATTTTATATATCTATGACAATGACAGTCCGTGTAATTTGTGATAACTGATGGCGTCGCGGCCTTGAGAAATATATTTGGGCGACAATCAAAAGCCACACTGTAATTACCAACTTGTATCGTATTAAATTTAGCATTGAAAAATACGTAGAATGAGATAAGCAAATAACAAATACCTACCTTTTAGTGTGCCTGTTATTTTAAGCCGCGTCCACAATATAATAGTAAAAATTTACGCCGTGCGTCAAGTATACAATTCGTCGTAAATATTTATGCCTAAAATATTTATAGAAATTGTTTTAATTTGTAAATAAATATTTTCGTTGTGTATTGTACACATCCGATATCAACAAATAAGGTTGCGGCGCAAAAAACCCATGGTCTGCGGATCGTGTGCATGGAATGCGCCGAAAATATTTGTGTGCGCTCTTATGCGATCACGAACACGTCCACACAAGCACATATTTTGTGCTACAAGAATAAATTTTTACTAGTGTGGACGCGGCTTAAGAAATTTTATTGCATCAAAATATTCGCAATGAAATTTTCTATCTACGTACTGAGTTTCAAAACAATTGGTCGTACCAATTTTCTTATATGTACGTTAAAGTGTGAAATGTAAAGTAATACTAACGAATTTCGTCGAAATTCTAACTTTAAACGGTTATGAAAAAAACAAAGCTGGACATACTTTGCACGACGGGTGGTATTCTCTTGACGGGCGTATTAAATTTTAAAGAAACAATAAATCATTTCTTCAGTAAAACGTTTCTGAACGAAGGAAGTTAATAATATAAGAAAAAAAATTTTTTCAAAAAATGTCCAAAATTTTTTTTCACATTTTCAAAATTTTCCTGCGCCAAAATCTTTTTTATAGGAGTTTCTTTCTATGTTTAAATTTTCATAAAATTCGGATCAAAAAATGATGGTTTCCGAGTCATTTTTATCGAATTTTGGGTAGTTTTTTCCAAAAAAAATTTGAAGAATTGAGAAATTCAAAAAATGACCTCTTTAAAGTACAATCTAGAGGCAAATCCGGTTTCAAAAAGTTATTGATCGAAACTTTTGGACAAGTATTTCTATACGAAAAGTTGTACACAAAAAAAAAAATAAACATCATTGTAAAAACACTAGCTTCTTCACTTCATTCAGAATCTAAAATTTGAATAACTATTTTCGAAATTTTTTCAGTTTAATTAGACTTATATGTCAGTGAGATCATATCATATAAAAACTAACAAAAAATGAGAAATTTTAAAAATGCTGTACTTAACTCAAAATTGATCAAATCCTTTTGAAATTTGTATGTAATATTCTTGTAACTATTTTTCTATTTTTAGTGGTTGGTGAAAATTTCAAGTCCTTATCTGCATTATTTTAGAAGTTATGTCAAAAAATAATTTTCAGTTTTAAGAAAATTGCGCTAATTGCATATTTTGCCGTTTATTTTTCAATTTTTTTACCATTTTTTGCATTTTTAAAAAAAATGTTGATAAATTTGGAAAATGTACTCTCTAAAGTACCATTTGGGTTTGATTTCGGATCTATTAAGTTACTAATCGAAACTTTTGGACGAGTATTTCTATACGAAAGTGTGTTTCCAGAAAGAGAAAAGAAATAAACATAATTGTAAAAACAATAGTTTCTTCACTTCGTTCAGAATCTAAAACAATGAAGAATTTAATAAGTATTGCTAATTTTTATGATAAAATTGTTGATCGTTTTGGAAGAGATTCAAGGCATTTACAATTTCTTTTTCAAAGGTATATTAGGTATATAAATATATAAATTTAAATAGGTACATATTAATATTAAATAATTATGTGCTTACATTTAATTAAATAAAGATTTTAAAAACAATTCTTGTTTTATTTTTAAATGTTAAATTTTGTGTAAAATCATTTTTTTGCTTAATATAGCATTTTTTGCCCCCCCCCTAGAAATATTTCTGCGGGCATCCATGCCAATATATTATAATTCGTTTCACTAAAATAAAATATTATATTATGTATTTTAAATATAAAAGAGTACATGCATTTAAATATGTAGGTACATACTATGAAGAAAAGTTAATAAGAGTAGGTCAATAATTTGTTACAATTAATGAAAATAAAGGAGCAGTACAAAATACAAACAAATACTATAGATTAGAATATGAAATACTCTATTGTTAAATAGTGGCGATATAGCACTCAATTTTATCAAACAGTTTAAATACAAAATAAGGGGCTTGAATAGGCAACTCAGTGAAATAATGTTACGGCGTCGCCAGAAATACCACAGGTGTCCCATATTTTAATAAATTCTAATCCATAGTATTTGATACAAATGTAAATAAATTAAATAATAATTATAATTAGAGTATTATGCATGTATCCATAGGTTTTTACGAATATAAATAGGAGAGTTCTGCGCAGCAATAATTTACAGATAACGAGGTCGAATCACCTTCGGCAGTCGCAGTTGCCTACAGCAATGGTGTGGTAAACATAATCAAATGACGCCGCTGACAAGATGCATAATATGACCAACGAAAAATAAATGTTATACCGAAAAACTAGTCTACGCAAAACAGTTAAAATAGGTTTTGAAAACTCTTTCAGAGAAACATCACCAATTTGATAGAAAACAACATTTTTACGGGTTCCACATAGCGTTTTTCCGATAAATGTATTATGTTCAGAGATAATATGATGTTTAAAAAAATATATTTCTATTTTTTTGAAAAAGGCTTGTGGGACCCTCGGTAATTTTATTACCTATACATTTTGTAAGAGGTAATTTGCCAATAAAATCGCTTTTAAACCACTATGAGCAGTTCTTTGTAAACATAACACCAAAAACTGATGGTAGAGCGACTTCCTCTTAAATTTAATGCACTAATGTAATAATGTAATTGTAATTGTCGCTAAAGACTTATCTGTAAAACAATATATATATATATATATATTTATAAATGTTAAATGACAGAAAAATATCCCAATTATTATTTAAGCTGATAAAGATGATTTATTGGTTTAAATTTAAACAATATGTTAGTTTAAACTTCTATTTACAAATGGCTGTGAATGAACCCAATAGAAGCTAACATTCATTGATAACATTCATTTGGGTTATTTATTTTATAAATTGAAATAATGGAAAGATAAGTACAGTAGAATGCCGATTATCAGAACTATTTAATAACAGGCTAAATAATCAAGACACTTCTTGGTATTAATTTAGAATAATGTTGAAAATACTTGCGATAAAAACAGGCCTAGAATTCTATTGTGTATTATAATATAATACACATTAGACAATAGCGGTTTTTTAATATTAAGTGATCATTTACTTTGTGAAAAAATAGATGTTTAAATATCGATTCAAGAGTTATTTTGTTGGTTAATACTCTGATAAATAAAACACACTAATGCAACTTACTTATAGTTTGGAAACAACTACAATCATTAATCTAAATAACAATGTGCTAAATAAATATATATTAAAATTGGGTTAGTACCTAATCTTTTTTTCTTAAGTAAATAATTATTATATTTTAACACTGTACTTAATGGAATAAAAAACAATAATTATAATTTTTAGTCTTTGTTTACATCATTTTTAATTAAGTAAATATTTTTACAAACAAACATATAATTACTATTTAACAATTATATATTCTCCTTTATTTACATAAAAATAAGTTGAAAACGTAAGTTACTGATTAGTCCATATCATTAAAATTATACTGGCACATATACAATGACAAAATTATTTTTAGTTCAACATTTAAGTTCATTTTGTGTATATCAGTATAATATAATATAAGGTTCAGTGTACAATCACACAAAAATGAATTAATTTCGTCATTTTGGTTGAATTTTGACTACTTGGTGATACTTGTACTTATTATAAAGTAACGATTATTATATATTAAATAAAACTCCGTTCAGAATCTTTCTTTAAAATTCAAACACATCCTTCAAGAGTATACTACCTGTGGTTTAAAAAACACCCTAAGGTGCGAAGTACAAATTTTTATTTAAATTTTCACTACTGTAATTTATAACGCCTATTAATGTATAATTTCTATTAAATTAATATAATACTCGTATAAAAATTATTAAACCCTATTGTTGGAAAAATGATAAAATTGACAAAATGTATTAACCTCCTAGAGGTCGCGCCTATGAGAATCTCGTTGGCAGTCGCGCCGCGGAGTTAACACCGCTATTTGATTTCTTTATTTGTAGTGTAGATTTTTAGAACTGTTATCTTATATTTTGCATAATACACATAAGGAATAATTTACAATGACAATTCAATTCAATTCAAAACAATTCAATTTATCAAATAACTTTATTTTAACGACAATACCATAGGTGGTGCGGAGACGGGGGGTATATGCGATAGAACATTCTAGAAGAAAGAACGGGTTCACTTATCGCATATAACCGGTTGTCCCGACCGGGAGATAAGCATATATTGTACAAACTCCCCCTTTAGAAGATGGAGCATCTTCTAACAATCTCTTGTTGACATGGAGTGGAACTGGAACATGCGGAAGGGCTTGAGTTGCTGGACCATGTTGACTCTTCGCTGCCGACGTGGGCGGTACGTTGTACACTTACATTTAATAATATAAACAAAAACTTAAATAATAGAAAATAACAGAAAAATAAACGAATGAATATAAATATCAATAATAATAATACTTAGTGTTGATCACCTGGGCCTATCAATTACAACAAAAAATAATTAGGACAAAATATATATTTTTTTTTACTCAGGTACTCCCCCTATGAATTTCCCATTTCCCATGGCAAATCACTTGCATACTATACCCCCTTTCGTGACCCACTATTTCATGAAAAAAGGGAGGGGTGTTTTGTTTTTTTTTTTTTTTTTTTTTTTAAATTTGATTTGGATCAGTGCTCGGGAGGCACAATCGGCTGGATTGTCAGCTGAAGCAACGTAGCTCCAATGACATTCAGGCAGTGCCTTATGTATGTGATGAATCCGGTTTGACACAAACATCTTGAACGACTCGTGCGGTGTCCTCAACCAACTGAGTACTATCATATTATATATATCATATACTATCGTACTGTCTGACCATGCTAGAAGGTCAGTTATCTGAAGTCCACCATCGAGAATAGTTTTGAGACGTGCCATCCATCGCGCTAAAAGCACCGCCGCACACAGCTCCATGCGCGGAATGGTGGAAGCCTTCAACGGAGCGAGTTTGGTTTTAGCCCCTAGCAATGATACTGACGGACGCTTACCGGAGTCCAATACTTTGATATATACTACAGCTGCGTATCCAAGTTCAGACGCGTCACAAAACCCACAAAGTACGCACTGAAGTCTACGTCGTGTATTAACGAATCTTGGTATCTGGACTCACTGCAACTCAGGAAGATCATTTACAAATCGAGTCCACGGTTCTAGTATATTAGTTGGTAAGTTCTCGTCCCATGCAATGTTAGTCTTCCATACACTCTGCATCATGTGTTTCGCTTGAAAAATTACAGGAGCCGACAAACCAAGAGGGTC
Organism: Stegophylla sp. TES_Ste_2020; assembly: GCA_025469315.1. Lineage (NCBI taxonomy): Eukaryota > Metazoa > Arthropoda > Insecta > Hemiptera > Aphididae > Stegophylla > Stegophylla sp. TES_Ste_2020. The sequence continues at coordinate 1,896 of JAIPRM010000659.1, read as the reverse complement.
GAAGATTCTGGCGTTTAACGAAAGCATGCCACGCTTTGTGGTGACCAATGTCTCGGGTCTAACGAAATAAATTAAACGCATCTTCACGATTGTCCCAGCGGATACCCAATACCTTGCTTCCGCCGCCATCTTCATCATCGAACGATGGTGCATCACACGCTCTGTCATCTTTGGGAACGTTGCTAAGCACTGATTCAGTGTTGCTGGTCCACTTCTTAAGTTCCATACCTGAGCGACGCAAAATAGTAATCAAGTCAGACTGAAGTTGTATGGCTGCTGCTTCGCTATCTGCACCAACACAAATATCATCAACGTAGGTGTGGAATAACAGAGCCTCGCGGACGAATGGGAAATTGGTGCATTCCGTGTCAGCTATCTGTTGAAGCACACGTATCGCTAAAAAGGGGGAACAATTCACCCCATACGTTACAGTATTTAACTCAAACACTTGGAGTTCGTCTTGGGGTGATGCTCGCCACAGCACATGCTGGAATTGACGATGTTCCGGTGAGATAAGAATTTGGCGATACATCTTACTAATGTCACAGGTGAAGGCATACCGAGATAGCCGGAACAACAGTAACACATCGACCAAATTTTTTTGAAGTTTCGGTCCCGGAAATAAAACATCATTCAACGATGTACCTGAGTAATCCTTTGCTGATGCGTCGAACACTACGCGGATCTTCGGATTCACGTCAGATGGTTGATATACAGCGTGGTGAGGGATGAAATAGAATCCCACTGACGACGCTGGTGACATATGACCATTAGACTGGTACTCAGCCATGAATTGGCAATATAAACTGCGGAGACGCTGGTCTAAATGGGATTTCCGGTAAGCGGGTAGGCTTGGCGACGGGAACACCGTTGGATCTCAGGGATCCTGTATTATTAGACTGGACGCCACCTGTACTACAACCTACGACCTCGGCATCATTAAGTGCATGATCTTCTGACTGTGGATCCATCGCGACAGCATCATTTAACGACACCTGTGATCCACCGTGTACAGACAACATTGGCTGAGTTGGACAACATTGCATTAGTCGAGTGGCGGTCGCTTGCGCGAACGAAGCCAGTTCGAGCATCTCGACGTATTCCTTCTCGGGATATTCTGCATCTAGCTCCATGTCTAGTAATTGGTTCAACAACGCCTCATCTTCGGTATTAAATGCCGACAGCAGCTGATCAAGTGTACCGACTAGAACTAATAGTTGCGGTACTAGAGTAGGGTCCTCTACGCTACGGACGGCCAGATTGTGAACTGCGCGTATTTTATTCACATAATTCATACGTCTGATTTCACATCGTCGTTTCTGCCGGTTGACTCGCGCTTCTTCATCGCTCGACATTATGGTGACAGATTTGAGTAAAAAAAATTAAATAACGAAAATGCAGTTGAATAATAAACAAAAATAAAACAAAACCAATATGCTTCACGCCGAGTGATACACGATAAGCGATCTTTTAAACTCAAGAAAAGAAAAAAAAGAAATAAATATTAAAAAATTCAATATCAATAAACGAATATTAAAACGTAAGATGGAGAACACTAAATTAGAATAAAACTGTGTACGCCATGACATAAATTTTATAACAAATAAATTACCAAAAAACTCAAATAATTCAAATAAATTGAACCTAAATTATAATCACAAAATTAATTTATTTATTTATTTAGTATAAACGGGCTGAGCCCTTTGGTACATGTTTGCGTTTGTTATACATAATTTAATATTTTAAATGGAATAATTAAAGAATATTAAAAATATTGTTACAAATTGAAAGTGGGGTCCAAGTTGGCATTTGACATTAACCGTTTGATTGGCTCATTTTTCAAATAGTTAGTGGAGGCGTGACTGATATGGAATAGAGTTCTATTTCTAGTGGCTC
>JAIPRM010000658.1:16844-35884 GCA_025469315.1 Stegophylla sp. TES_Ste_2020 | reverse complement strand
GTTCAGAATCGTTTTACTGAAGAAATGATTTATCGTTTCTTTAAAATATAATACGCCCGTCAAGAGAATACCACCTGTCGTGCGAAGTACACCCATCGTGCGAAGTATGTCCGCTTTTTTTTTTTTGAAAAAACTACACAAAATTTGACAAAAAAGACTTAGAAAATTTGGACATTTTTCTAACACTTTTTTTTTCATTTAATTTTTTTTTCTTTATTTACTAGGTACAAAAAAGTAAAGTAAAGTGAAGTATAGACAAGAAAGCCGGACAAACTTCGCACCACGGATATTCTACGCTTTTCGGGTCAGATACTCCTGGTGAATGTGTTGAAAATGACGACTATTATTGTTTTTTTAAATTATTAACTTCTTTCGTTAGAATCGTCTTATTGAAGAAATGATTTATCGTTTCTTTAAAATTATACACACCTTGCAAGAATATCTGACCCAAAGAGCAAAAAATATTCATGATACGAAGTATGTTCGGCTTTCTTGTCTATACTTTACTTTTTCAGATTGAAACTATGACATTATTATTTTATATATTGTTATACGTTATATATTATACATATATTGTTCACATTTAATTCAATGACATCGTTTCAGTTTCTAAAAGGAGGGTAAAAGAATTTTGACCGGCCCATGTAAATGAGAAAAAAAACTATGTTTTTTTAACAATTTTTGTATTATTTTAAATTCTCCAGCAGCTGTGGGATTTGTTATGTCAGATTAAAAAACCTTAGATTATGATATTATAATCATTAAATATTTAGTTATTAATATAAATTATGTGTATATGTACAATGTACATGGACCATCCCTGGCTTCGGCCGATAGTCTGCCGGACACTAGCCTGCTGTCAATAAGAGGGTAAATACCCACCCTGTAACCCCTCAAATGATACCACTGATTAACTTTTTTATATTTTTACATAAATATTACTTATTTTTACTATAAAATGTTGATACTTAATTTTAATTAATATTTTGATATTTATTATTTTATCAAATGCAAATTAAATTCATTCAATCATGTGAAGTTGCATAAAGATGTAAATAAAAAAATAAGATACAAAATGGGTATAATTATGAATTATAATGAAAAATATGGAAAGTAATGAAAGAACTTTACATAAAATACAATGGGAAAAACTGGATATATTTCTCACCAAGGATATTAATCACTCCTCGGGTGGGATACTCTTTGGTGGGCGTACTATATTTTTAAGAAATGATAAATCATTTTCTCAATAAAATAATAAAACGACTTTCAGTGGAGCACAGTGTAATGTACAGAAATATTTTTGTCAGTTTTATGTTGAGTATGTTAAAAAATCTTATAACATAATAATCTATGATCATTGAATTATTTGTGAAAATTATTTAGATCATTGTGTGGTCAAGGTTACCAAAGAATTTAACCAACCCGTTTTAAAACTTTTATGTCGGTTAAGCGTTTTGAAGATAAGCTCGTAAAAACAGATAAAATTTTAAATCCATTTATATAGAGGTTGTTTTTGGACTGTTGTATAACCTTGGTTACCAAATTCAATAAATAAAGTATAGGTGAAAACACATTTCATGCTGTTTCAACCCTTTGAAAAACCTTTCTTAGTGTACTCACTACTCTTATATGAGATGGTATGAAGGTACGCTGAAAATGTGAAGTTTCTGGTTATCATCAATTCTCAGTCACGAAAAATCCACTTATATATATAGGTTCTTAATAAATATGCAAAACCATACGTTTTAAATTATGCATTAGGCAATAGGAATAATTCAATATTATGACTATGTAATTTCGATGATTTTTGAATAGGTTTATGTATATTTCATGAGACGTATGTCTATCACCGATATTGAAACGTAAAATAACAGCAAATTGAATGACAATAAAACAGGTCATACTGGATGATGAATAACAAAACATTTCATAAATTATAATTATTCATTTATTTATTTTTAGATTCTGAACGAAGAATGATATTTATTTATTTTTAGATTCCGAGAAGAGCGAAGAACCTTATGATTTTACAATGATGTTTGTTTTTTATTTTTTCCCCCTCTTTATATGAACACATTTTCTCCCAAATTTTGAAGGCTCCGGTTCCCGGAAGCTACAGATTTTTTTTTTCAAATTGAATCCACATAAATTTATTTTATAAATTTTATGTGTGATTGGTAAATTGTTTTTGTATTGAACTAATTTTTTTTTTTTTTGACACATTATCGCCTCATAATAAAATTTTAGCTAATGTTTCTACAGTTTATCTATTTTTTTATTTTATTTTTTTATGTATACACGTTTCTATATAGAAATACTAGTCCAAAAGTTTCGAACAATAACTTTTTAAAACTGAATTGGCCTCTAGATGGTACTTTAGAAATATCATTCTTCAAAATACTAAATTGTTTTTTTTTTTTTTTAATTTGGGAAAAACTACCCTAAATTTGATAAAAAAGACTAGGAAACTGTCTTTTTTCTAATCTTAACTAATTTTTTTTTATAATTGTATTTTTCGGTCCTTATCATTAATTTATTTTATTAATCTACATATTTCTGTTGACATTAATTAAAATTTTAAAGAAAATCATTAACTTTTAGAATTTTGATGATATTTAATTATTACAATATAATTATAGTATCAGTAATAACAAAACATGTGTTAAAAATAAAAATGTGCAGCACACTTTTGAATTTGCTACTGTAATTGTTATATTTACTACTGCACATTATTTTAGGCTGGAGGAGTGTTTAAAAATATCTTTAAGGATATTTCTAGTATCAGTAAAGTTGTCTGTTCGTAGAAGTTTCACTATATTATATTTATTCTGAATTGAAAAATGTCCAACAAATGTAGAAATTTGTAAGCAATAAATTTACATATCTACCTACTATTTATTGATATTATTTTTACAGTTTACACCATGTTAGGCAATTATTTAACTTAAACACGCCAATAATGTTTTCTGCACAGACAATCCTCAATTATTCACAAATAAGACACGCGAGTCACATTTAACTTTGGTCTCAAATAGGCTAATATATATATATATTTACAAACCAATCCCTAATATTTCTAAAATTTCGTACTACATATATATATATTTTGAACATTGAGACGATATAGAGACAGCAACCCTACCCCTTCCCAATTCAAGCATATCATTATTATATGAAAACCATTTTTAATCATATAATATCTTCTATTTCTTTTTCTTTTTTGTTAAAGCCACGTAATGGTTTACCAAAGTATGTGAGAACATTAAAAATATGAAATTTATTTATTGCACATACTTTTGTTATCTTCTTTGGTTCCTAGTAACTTAATTTTTATTTTACAGACTTAACGAATGTGTTTTGACATTTAAAATTGATTAATCAAAAGATTGAAACTCTATTTTATTATTTTTACCCGAATTTGCTTCCGGGGTAACACTTTTATACTATTGTTATTTTGGAAAAAAAGAACGAACATTGCCAAGCCTATTATTTTGTAACTAGTTAGCTATTATGATCTGGATTAGGAACAAAAAGGAGAGATTACATTGACTTTTATAACTAGCGGTAATAACAATGAACTTCTAAGACCGTAATTTTGATCAAATTAATAATTTACTGGAACGCATACTACTCAAATCCGTACTACACAGTTCCAATTTCAGATTACACATTTTACGTTGGGGTTCACTAAAATAAAAGGCTGGATTGCATGCATACAACATATAATTATTTGCCAATTTGACGCTAAAAGCATAAGTTATTTAGATGCTTTTCCATTTTGCTGTTATCAATAAGAAATAAAATAACTGCACTCGATCCTAATATAACTTAAAAATAATAATGTTTCGTACACACAGCATTCACTTACGTTATTTGGGCGCTGATGAGGCGTGACGCTATAATGCCCGTCTTGGACGTTGGAAACGAAATACACGTGTGTTAAGTCACATACTAATGTAAGTATGTGCATGTGATTGTTTTGTTACTGTGATAATATACATAGATAATTGTGGATTCAATTGATAATGGTTTTGATTTAAACTTTTTAGGTTTTTTTCTTTAGTCGAAAGTCGATTTCTTACAATTAAAATACTGTATTATGATGATATCGATACAATAAATAAAACAAACGAACGAATAAATCAGGTATTCACACGAAGCGCACAAATAAAAATATATAATAATCACGCAGTTTGTTATAAACTAATTTAAAAATCGGATTGAGAAAATTCGGACGTTATATTGTCGATTTGACGCGACTTTACGTTTCAGCCATTAAAACAGTACTGAGCGGTGAGTACTGTGTGTTGTGTGCCCTGTACAGTCACTACCCTTATAAAGCTTGTATGCGCATGTCCACATAACAATGATGTAGATACGCGGACGCTGAAAAACGCATTACTATCGTATGAGACACATCAAAGAGAAAAAAATCGAAACATTTATTAATAACAATTATTAAAGACAATTGGTTACAGTATATTATAGTTTATAATAGATAGAATTTAATATAGGTCACAGTATATTCTGTTTTTATACATTATTTTAAAACTAGGTTAAGTAAGAATATTTATTTCAATCGTAAAAAAATTATTCAGTATTTCTACAACACATGTAAGAGGTTAAAAACACACGAAAATGTTAAATAATATGTTTATAAAACTGACATTGAATTGGTAACCATTAGCAACGTAATTTTTAATGTTCGAGATGATTGACGAGGACATATTATATAATAATAAGACATCCAGTGGCGTAATTATGAATTTTTTATAAGGATAAGAGGGGCTATATTATATTTGTTAGAAAAACTTGTTTACTACTTTTAAATAAATTAAGTATGAAAAAAAAATATAAGTCATAGAAATGGTTTCAAAACTCGGTCAAATTTCCCAAGAATTATATTACACATAAAGATCCTACTAAAAAAAATTTCAGATCTTTTAACTAAAAATTATAAGTACTATGAAATAAAAAGCACCATGGGTAATGATAATTATACTGTACTGGAAATTCAACAGGAACAATATTGGGGGAGGGACGTTGAATATGACTGTCCAATTGTGGTGGTGAATTAATGGTGGTGATTAGAGCACTGTTATAAAAAGTAAAAACTATTATTTATTCATATAGAAATTTTCTCGAGCTTTTAACATTAAACGAGAATAAAAAAAATTTGACTAACTATATTTATTTCTTTTTCTATGGTTACTATAAACCATATTACTTTTAATCTACAATAATTAAAAATTGTATAAAATAAACGCGAGATATTTCCAACATGTTTTAAGTTCTATACTTAGCTCAAGAGTGGTAGAAAAATTTTGAAAGTAAATTTTATATTTCGAGTCCTCGTCGCCGTTGTTTTCATATTTACAACTAAATACTAAAAGTTAATTTTATGAAAATCTCGTTTACAAAGTTTACAGTATTTGTTTAATTTTTCGATAGTTTTTCCTTATGTTTGGAAAGACATTGAAGAATAAAGAAAAATGTTCTCTTTAAAGTAACAACTAGAAGAAATGTCTGATCTATTGAGTTTCTAACTTTTAGTTATTACTACTCAAAAATATGATTACTAGGGTGCGGATTTATATATTAAAAATCCGAATATGTTTAAATAGTGTAATGAATAATATCAAACATTCTTGAAAATAACTAACATATAATATCAATTCCTATTTTCTAGATGAAGATGAAACGGGCAATTTCATTATTGCCTATTGGTTGATGGTATATAATACATAGGTACCTACGAATATAAATCAAAGAAGATTAAATTTTAAGGTTGATTGGTTCTGTTTTAAAAATAATTTGTGTTCATTGGTAACTTACGACTTACACTGTCACCGTTTTTTACAACGATATTAGAAATTATATAGAGAAAAAAAAACTGGAAAAATATTATTAGGGTCTTTGCATAATAACTTTCTCATAAACATGTTTTAATAAAGTATTTTTAATAACGCATATTACATGTATTACTGGTTTTTGATAAATTAAACATGTCAATTTAATGTGTATTAGTAAGCTCCACCTCTCGTCTACCTGATGACCCCAAATGCAATTTATCTTAAAATAATGTTAACACATAATATGAAATTTTTTTAAAATGTACGATGATGTACGGTCAAGTCAAATGGCATTGAGCCACAGCCACAAACATATATACATTATAAGTACACATTTTAGGTTTAAGAATATTGAGTGTATACCTGATTGGATCTGTGGAGGCGGTTAGGTTACTCGTTAACCTACAGCTGGCGACTACATCTACTGCGGTTGATGTCTTCCAACCCGTTATCGAAGTAGCTGAAACAATAAACGAGAAAAACGCTTAAAACAACGATATTAAATATATGATATAATTACAAATATAATTTAGTATGCGTATAATTATTTATTTTTAGGATATTGGGCGAATAGTGTAAAAATATTACTATTGCAATTAAAAATTATGATTAATTATTGTTAGGTGTTAAAATTTCACTTTGTATTTATGGAAATCTCAGATCGGTTGTGATTTGTTTTATATAAACCGGAAACAAGTGTTGAAAAATTATAATTAACACTCGTCCATTCCGTGCTAATATTGCAAAACGTTCACTATTGGTATCCACAAAAACATCCTATTTAATCACACTAATACAATATTAGTTATGTATTACACAATTTACTAGCCGAATTTATGGTATACGCAATAATAGCAGTACATAAAAAATATAAGTTACCTACCAACATTATTATTGACTGGTAAAAATATAATACTGTTTTAACACAACGGGGAATAATATACATATATGTATTATATACCCACATGACTATGACAATTATTTAAATGTGTTAAATAAAGTTTAAGTTTTAGGCACCTATGTGATTAGCATATAATATAAATAGTGCATAAAGATTATAATATAGACATTTGCGCACGATTGACGCCCATAACTCCACCATAATACATTTTAATGCACATTATACACCTGTACACACATATAATGTCAGTAGATTATTTGCACTTATTATTTATACAATAATGAATAATAAATACGAGATAGTCTCATTTTTTTGTGTCAGTTCTCGATTCCGAAATCGTACGGACAATAACAGTAATTATTAATAACCCGTTGATTAGTTGTTGTGACCTGCTGTGTACTCCGAACGCCTAGGGGCAACGTGTTTTTAAGCGTGGTACAACATTAGGTATAAATAATGTAATTTTATCGTTTAAATGTGTATTATAACCACTTAAAATAATTATTACTTATTAGTGTGTCGATATATCGGCGTCACCCCCAGCAAAATATTAAACCACATCTGCATCTGTTGTACGCAATTCTGTTTTATGTAATAAACAATATTTTTACAGTCATATAAATGCAATATGTATTGTATTGACACGGTGAACATAGTTTATTACTACGTACATTTTACACATACATAACAAATTACTGGGTATTAGATATTATCTAAAATCTAAATGCTATCCACTTGATGAAGACAATTATGTTTATGAATAATAACTACATGACATTTAACAATAACTAATATAGGAGACTCTGTTCACTTGAATTCGTAATCTGTGAATTGTAATGAAAGTTGAATGTATGTATCTAATAAATGTATAAAATGTATACTAAAGTCCACAACAAAATTTTTCCATAGTAAATATTATAATAATTATTACTTCAATTACGTACATTGCACGTCATACTTGTTTGGTTATCTTGGGGTTTTCGTCGTGTAATATTATTGTAAAAAATGTATAAGGTCATTAAATGTAAAAATAATAATGTATAATAATGATTCATCAACAAGTATCCATTTAATAATAAACATACCTAATTATCATTCAAAAATATTGAATGAATCACTTCATACAAATATTTTTTTTTGCTATATTTTGTTTGAGAAATACAAGTGTATTTCAAAATTCTAGTTCTAACGACAGCCAACATCCGAAAAGTGGCGTAAGTAAGAAATTGATTGAGAAAAACACTTAACAAATTTGTAAAATGTTCATGCAATAATATCAACATAATTTAGTACTTTTGTGTAAATAAAAAAAAAAATTGCAGTAAATAAAAGCATATTATTTGGAATTTAAAAGAATATATTAATGTAAACGAATATTTGTTATAATATGTCGATGGCCTAATTAGAAAACCTCGTAAGTCCAAATTTTATAAAAATAAGATTTTAAAAATTAATTAAATTTCGTAAATGATACACTCTGTTGGTGTAAAAGTCACAAAAAATTCATAAAATATAATTAAAAATATGATTCCTGGAATTTATACACCAAAACATAATGCAAAATATGATATATTGTTGTTTTTGGTTTATTAATTTTATCCTACTAAGATTTTTGTTTTGCTTGTACTACATATTTCAAAAATGTGACTTACGAGGTTTTCTTATTAGACCTCCGATATTTTATAATGATTTTTAAAGACTATTAGAAGAATGTTTTCAATTATTTAAGAGAATATTAGCATCTTATTTTGGTTATCTTAAGAGAATATTATTCCGGACTCTACCTATGATTTTAAAAGTATTCAAGCATTAATAATGCTTTATACTTCCCTTCTTCGTTCAATCCTTAAATTGCATCGTTTATATGGGATTCTCATCAACAAACTAATATTGAGCGGCTTAATCACATTCAAAATAAGTTTCTAAGTTTTTTCGAAAACAGTTTTGGTATTAAACCAAATTTAGAATCCTTGACAGACTCTGATAGACGTTTTAATTACACACCATTTATATATAAACTACTAAATGGCTCAATTGATTCCCCTGTTGTATCGCTATTCCATCATTTAATTCAAGGGAACACTTAAAATTTAAAAATTATTTCCCAAAAAACTAATTATGGTCACGTATCCCTTCTAGATCGCACTTTCCGGTCAATAAATAATATGCATAATGCAGATATATTTTTTAATTCATTGTCTTATTTTAGAAATAATGTTTAATAGCCAATAAATACAATTCTACCATTCAGATATGTATTTATAAGATGTATTTATTAATTTATATATTTTTATCATATTCACATTTCACAATGCATTTAAATGATTTTTATCAATGTATGTTTTAATCTTGAGTTCCACTGTACAACTTTAATTAATTTAATTTAATTTAGTCATAATATACAAATACATATTCTCTGTAATGCATGCCCTTGTGGCGTTGAAATTAAATAAATAAATAATATTATATGAAACTAAAAGTCACCGCTTCACAAGTTTTTAAATTACATACCATCAAAAAAAATAATAACATTGTTGCAGATTAGATTTATGTTGCGTCATCGCAGTGACGAAACAAATATCTAGTAATAATAATAGCCGAACTCGAACGAGAAGTGGTGAGAATCTTGCGGATGAGTATATGTAAATAAAATGTATTCTATTAAAATGTCTATCTTAAACTTATTTCTGACGAACCGCATGCGTTCTCCAAACTCACTAATATATTATACGATTTATACGTACCTATATATTGGTATATTACATGAGTATAGTACTTTACTTCACTACTGTGGAGAGGTTGTTTATTTATTCATATGGAACTCCCTCTCTTTCTCTCACACATACGCATACAACGCGTGCTCAGATACACATCTGAGTACGCACATCCATAAAAGCCCTTCTCGCAATAACATTAAATTTTGATAACACATAATAATATTATTGTGTAATTTATGTACTGCGTTCACGATAAGAAATACAACTAAATATTTCAACTGAATGAACTTGGATTGTGAAATGAAGTTTTTTGGAAGACGAACGATAGTACTGAATACACATTTTAAGAAAATTTCAAATTTTCAATCATTTTCCTATATGTGTACGCATTACAACTTTATTTTTAGATTGTGTTTATATAAGCATATTACTATACGATGTTTATTAAAATGTTTAAAGATTACCTAACCCCTAACCAGATATTTAAAGTTTAGTATTAACAAAAAGGAGCAGCAGGGGGTACCGTATTTCGCCAAAATGTGCTGCCACTATTCCGTTTCTAATGTGTAATTTAATAGTTAATGTCGTGTATCTCTTCAGTTATTACAGCAGGTATCATTATAAAAGTTAAAATATCAAAATTTTAAAAAAATATTTTCTTTCGAAACACTGAATTATAGATACGTAGTAATTAATATTTAGGAAAATTACGAAACTGGAAAAAAAATTACCCAGATGAGAAATACCGAGCATTGTTTTCATAAAAATTTAGTTTTGCTAGGATCATTTTATTTAATCCAGTTTAATGCTTAAAAATGTAGCGAGTTTGAGCATGTTTAAAAATCATTCTATATATTAAAAATATACCCATAGAAGATAAGTTAATTTTTCATTCAAATTTTAATAAATCTCAAAAACAAAATACTCTTGACATTCTTGACATTTATATATAATGTAATACCTACTAATTTATATTTTCTAGAATAATAAAATGTATTATATTGCTGCTCTTATACCTGAAATATTTTAATTTGACCGGATTAAGGGTATCAACTACATAAGAAAATTTATCACGTGAAAAATAGTATTATTTTATATACTTTACGCAACTACAAATAATTATAGATCATACCTTGTACCGTAGTCATAGAGTTATGTTGCATGCAAGCCAGTATCGTTGTTGAATAATTATTGAAATGTATTTACGTAGGTAATAATGTTTCAAGTTCGTATGGACCGTCACTGAAAAAAAATCGGTGCGTGAAAACAGTTGTATAATTATTATTGGATAGTGCGATTCAAAAATATATTATATTATGTTTATAATGTTATCTAAACAAAGCGATAATATTATTTTATTACAATATCTAGTGGTAGATAATGTATGCAATTGCCCAAGTGCGTCTTCGTCAATAGATAATATTATAATAATATATAAACACGTCATGTAAATTAAAACTAATATGATTTTATGCTTTAATAATATTATGTACAATGGACTTTAGCCGGACATTGTGTAATAATTCTCAATAATAAGCGAAAACTTTATTTTGTACATAAACTGCGCACGTATTATATAAGTAATAATTATTTTATCATTTAATTGAGTAGTTGTTTTTGTTGTTGTTTTAAAAATGATTGGTATTATAATAATAATTGATGTTCTATATTATACAATCATTTTCACTAATAATTATTTATGTGTAAATTAAATCAGTTTTAAGGTCATTGGTCTAAAATTGAGTTGATGTAAATATAATATAATAGTTGTGCTTATGTGTCAGTATTATGCATTCACCCGTTTAAAATATAATAATATAACATAAATTACACTGATTATACTTATAATTTACATAACTATAAATATTAAATACATAAAACAACAAAACATTTAAGAAGCATATGGCATAAATTATTGATAATCTATTGTAGTATTAATTCAAGCGTGGGTCCTCCTTGCTCCTATGATGGAAGAGAGAGATAATATGACCCCTTGAAAATGGTTTTAACCGAATATTAGGATTCATAATATTTTTGAGAGGGAACAAATGAAGTATATTATTTTAATCTAAAGAATTCATATTATGAGAACTGGTCCAGTGGCCCACTTTCGTGTTAAGGTTTTTACCATATTTGTATCGGTAAATATATTGTACGTAATCGTTCTTTTAATTTTTTCCCAATTACCGTGTAGGTCGCATTTAAGATTTTGGGCGCAGTGAAAGGATCTATGGGTTTTACAATGATTAGGATTGCCATAGATTATCTCTGTTCCCGACGTTCCGACAAGACCAAAATGTCCCGATTAAAATTGTGTATTGCTTTATAGCATACGAATATGCGATCGAAAAAACAAATAAACACCAATGTAAACATCGCTCCACTCAGAATCTAAAATTTTGTTTTCAACTTGTACGACTAAACATGTTATGTGATTACATCCAATTGAATTGGTAATATCAACATCGTTAGGCACCGTTGTTTACGTTTGATACTTTCGTTCGTTCTCAATTTTTTTATTTATTTTTTTTTTTATTTAGAATTGTATCTGTTGGGTTGTATTGCTATTATTGAATTTATCATATTTACATACGGCCATATCCGATAACCGACAGTCGCTTTATTTAATTGACGGCTTGTCATGTTTTTTTTTTTTTTTTTATGTAACCTTAATAAATAAACAAATATTTTATCTAAAATAAAAAATTATTATTTTCATTACAAAATTGAGTATTTTTATAACAATCAGTCCTAAAATTCGAAAAATATTTCTACAGAACCTTAACCAAATATGATATAATCCATTAATAATATGATAACAATAATATTCAAATGTTTAATACTATTAGATTTTTTCTGGAAGCATTTTTATTTTATTCTGCTCGAAAAATGTTTCAACACGTTTACCGCGGAGGGTATTTTAAAGAGATAGAGAGGTATTATTCAGATTATCAACAGTTTTTCCGGGAACAAGGAAAAATTACCGAACATTTGAGTAAAAAAGATAAACTTTATTTGGTTATCAATTCGGAACAATTAATAGAAAGTTAACAAGTTTAATAACAGTACAATCTGAAAGGAAATTTTTTAAACAAGTAAATTACTAGTCATAATTTACACGATGGTTATTCTTCGCTCCTTGGGTGGGATACTCTTATGGTTGATTGTATTTGTATAGTTGTATATTTGTATGGTTGATTTGTAGATATGTAAATATTTTAAAGAACCGTTAAATCAATTCTCCAATAAAATGATTAAATGATTATGAGCGGAATAATAATGGTCAGCTTTACAAAAAAAAATACATTATATGAAAAATAATGTATGAAATTTAATATAAAACTATGAACAGGTAAAAAAAAAAAGTAAAGTAAAGTAAAGTAAAGTATAGACAAGAAAGCCGGACATATTTTGCACCACGGATATTCTTCGCTCTTCGGATCAGATACCCTTGAACCCTTGAAGGGTGAAGAATAAAAGTTTGTATTACCAAAGCGAAAGACATCCTTAAGGCGATATGAAAAAAAGTTATGGAAAACACAGTTTTTATGGTAAGTTGAACATACCAAAAATAAATTACAAATTTTTTCATTTTACGGTCAAAAAAGTAGATGGGCATGCTTAGTGAATCACCCTTTTTGCATGCTCACCCCCTTTTTGACCGTAAAAATGGAAAATTTTTTTTTTTTTTTTTGTAATGTTCAACTCGCTAGGTATAAAAACATAAAAACTGTGTTTTCCAAAACTTTTTTTCTTCATCTCGCCTTAAGGATGTCCTGGTGATACAATTTTTTTTTTTTGAAATGACTTCCCCCTATTTTTACTATGGAATTTTATTCAGGTAATTTTTCTGTAAATTTTGATGTAGGTATTGAAATTAAAATTCGTACGAGTATTTTATATCTTACAATACTGCGAATTAATTAGGTGTTAGTTGGTGAAATCATAGATTCATTATAATTACGTAAATACGTTGGTAACTAAAATATGTGTTTAAGAGAATATTAGCCTTAATAGTAAATACATAAATGTGAATAATTCAAAAACTATTTGTTCGAATTTTGATTTTAATACATAACAATTCACAGAAAAATAACCTGAATAAAATTTTATATTTAAAATAGGGGAGTACCGTTCGAAAAAAAAGTTTGTATCACTACAACTCACTAAAAGTAGAAAATGTTACAGGGGTGTCAAAGAAAATAGTTGTATAGGGGTGGTAACAGTGTAAATCGGTTTTTAACTACAAAACATCCTTAAGGTGAGTATACTCAGTGAATCACCCTATATATAATAAATATAATATAGATGGGTTTTAATTATTAGTGTAATCATATTGTATTGTAATAATTATTTGAATATAACCTACATGTTCTGATGTTCATAGTTATATTAATTATTCTCAAAAAGCTTTTTGATATTTATTAAAAATTGTATATCATAATAAATTTAAAAATCTTTATTGTTCAGTATTCGTATGAAGTAGCAAATGTTCAAAAAGAATAGAAACGTGTTTAAAATTTAAAAAATAAGGTGTCACCGTATAGACTACACTCGAACAAAATCGATTTATTTTATTATTTACTCCTTTGCCAATGGTTTCTTCTCATTAGACATTCATTGGTCATATCAATATAGTTTTTGACTGTCAACGTTTTATTTACGAGCCAAGGCACGATCCATTTACGTCATAACATACTTTACTGTCTAAGTGCAAAATGTTAAATATGTATTAAATACAGTAAACAGTATTTTTAGGAAGATTGGTGGTGAATGGTGATATACCTAAGTGCCCCAAGAAAAAATCAATTCTATAAACTATCATAATAGAATCATGTAATGTAATACAATTTAAAAACAAATATCAATAACGTGTCTAACTAATTTAATACATGCAGGTTGAAATATGAAAATTTTTTATTAATTTATTTATTAACAAGCTTATGTCATATCTCATTATTATGGCTCAAATGACTATTTATTCAAAAAATTACAGAGATATTTTTGTTATTACATATATTCTTACATGCGGGTGTGGGGGAAAATCCGCCACGTTTCACTTATTTAAGAAACATTAAGTGGGGTTATAGCCCTCCCCCATTTTTCACGTCTTGTTAAACTACTAAATACATTACATACATAATAATACAGTAAAATTGCTGACCTTGGAATGTTCATTTAAAGTACGACATAGATCAGCTAGTTAATGAGACGTATGCAATTGTAAAATTATTACTTAGTCACTAAAGTAATTTTCTTTACATAAACTTGTTTTGCTGAAGTTATATTATAAGCTTAAATTTTTTTTAAGTTACTGAATAACATTAGTGTTCATAGGTAGTTAATGAAAATTTTAAGTCTTTTGCACCATTATTTTTAGATTTATGAAATTATGGTTATCTAATTATTATACTATATATTTGTAACTAGACATATTTCGCATATATAGGTATCTTTACTGCTCGGGTGGGATACTCTTAGTGGATGTGTGTGTTGAATTTTAAAGAAATTATAAATCATTTCTTCAATAAAAAAGTCTAAATGGAGCTTCTGTAATTAACATACAGAACAACAATTGTCAGTTTTAAATTGAGTTTGTTTAAAAATGTAATAAGAATAACAAAATATCAGTTATTTGATACGTAGTTCTAACTTTTAACGCTTTAAAAATTTATTCATAAAGTCAATTTTTAGCAAAATTGGAGCACAGTAGAAAAACATAAAAGAAATTTCTTGAAAAAAAAATATTAACAGATTAAGAATTAGTTAAATTTTAATTAAAACGAAATCAACAAAATAATTTAATGACTTAATTATTATTAATTATTATATTATTTAATAATTTAATGATTCTGAACGAAGTGAAGAAGCTTATGATTTTACAATGATGTTTAATTTTTTTATTTTTTCTCTTTCTGTGAACACTTTTTCGTATAGAAATACTTGTCCGAAAGTTTTGAACAGTATCTCTATAGAACCAGAATTGTACCCAGATGGTACTTCAAAAAGGTCATTTTTCCAATTTCTCAATACTTTTTCCAAAAATGGGGAAAAACTGTCGAAAAATTGACAAAAAACGGCAAAATACATAATTACCAAAATTTCCGTAAAATTGAAAATTACTTTTTGACATAACTTCTAAAATAATACAGCTAGAGACTTGAAATTTTCACCAACCATTAAAAACAAGTACGAGAATACTTCATAAAAATTTCTTAAATATTTGATCAATTTTGAGTTAAGTACGGCAATTTCGGAAATTTCTCATTTTTTGTTAGTTTTTATGTAATAAAATTTTTGATTTTTGATATTAAGACTTGAAAATTTAATATGATCTCACTGACATATCTGTCTAATTGATCTGAAAAAATCTCAAAAATCGTTACTCAACTTTTTTTTTTATCCGTTTAAAGTTAGAATTTCGACGAAATTCGTTATTTATTCCTAAAATTATGCACTTTAACGTACATATAAGAAAATTGGCCAAACCGATTGTTTTGAAATTTGGTGCCTAGATAGAGAATTTTATTGCGAATATTTTGGTGCAATAAAATTTCTTACCGGACAAAGAATTAAACATTTTACAAGGGTTTGATTGAAAAAAATAACTTTAGCTAGAGAGGTCATTTTTTGAATTTCTCAATTCTTCAATTTTTTTTTTTTTTTTGAAAAACTACCCAAAATTTGACAAAAACCATCATTTTTTCATCCGAACTATATGAACATTTAATCGTAGATAGAAAATCATATAAGAAATATTTTGGCAGCAAGAAAATTTTGAAAATGTAAAAAAAAAATTTTGGACATTTTGCTAACATTTATTTTCTCATTTATTTTTTTATATTATTAACTTCCCTCGTTCAGAATCATTCTATTGAAGAAATGATTTATCGTTTCTTTAAAATTCAATACACCCGTCAAGAAAATCCCCCCGTCGTGCGAAGACCACCCATCGTTCGAAGTATGTCCGGCTTTTTTTATTTTTTCTTAAACAACAAATTCAGGATCATCGAAGATTTACCGAATACGTAAACGTTCACTAAATCGTTAGTCGGAAATGCGATCAGAAGAGAAGAGAATGATTTTCTCGTGTTGGTGTCTGGTCCCATAGTCGTCGATACGTATTGGAAATTCCAATAATTATTGTAACAATTGTCGTGTTCCCCGATGCTATTACGCGACACTTAAATCACAATAATAATTACTAACGTGCTCGTAGTTTGCCTGATGTTAATTCACGTTAAATCGCATCCAAGTCGTATGTGATCAGAAACAAATTATCTATGTATTATTATTTAAATGAAAGTGTAAAAATATCGCGCAGAGTTAATCCTGGGAAAAATGCAATTAAAATCTTTGATTAACGTTATTAATATTATTATTACACTGTGGCGTGGCCAGAAATTTTGTACGGAGAAGGCTAAGATTCCATATTATTCGAAATGTAGAAAAATAAAATTGTTTTCTTTATCGATAACAAGAAAATGTCATTTCAGATATTATAAAATTTTTGTTTATATTGTCGTTTATCTTTGTTTAAATTTCCATATAATGTTCGGATCAAACAACGATGGTTTCTGAGTCTTTTTTATCAAATTTTGTGTAGTTTTTAAAAAAATAAAAAATTCAAATATTCAAAAAAATAATTCCTCTAAAGTACCAACTAGAGGCGAATTCAGTTTCAAAAAGTTACTGATCGAAACTTTTGAACGAGTTTTTTTTAATACGAAAAAGTGTTTACAGAAAAAAATAAATAAACATAATTGTAAAAACACTAGTTTCTTCATTTCGTTCAGAATCTAAAATAACTTAAAATACTTAACATATTAAATATAAAAATTTATGAGATATTTTTGTGCATCGTTATTAAAGAAATGAATAATTTGTTGCCGCGAACATTGGCGGCGAATATGATGAGCCAGAAAAAAAAAAAAAAAGGCGATTGCCTTAGTAATAATAATCTTACAAAACGAAAAAGTCGTTGACGCGAACACGTTTAAGAACAAAATCGATGAGGATAATAATTATTTTTATTTTCGTACGAATAAATAACAGATAATAATATAATACAAAATTCAAAGACAATAAGACGAATATAGGTGCAGAGAGGTGCATGATACGAACAATAATAATAATAATAATAATAATAATAATAATATGGCCAATTGAAAATTTGCAACAATTAGGACGAAAAGACCTGATGATATGGGAACGAGATAAGGAAGGTCACCGTCGCGATACAATTGCGGAAACTAGTTTTCGGTGCAGTTTCGCGCTCTAAGGCCGGGGTCACGCCAAGCGTTTTCTATCGCAGTACGATCACCGGATTATCGACAAGCTAGTGTTTTTACAATGATGTTTATTTATTTATTTTTTTTTTCTGTGTACAACTTTTCGTGAAGAAATACTTGTCCAAAAGTTTCGATCAGTAATTTTTTGAAACCGGATTTACCTCTAGATTGTACTTTAAAGAGGTCATTTTTTGAATTTCTCAATTCTTCAATTTTTTTTTTTTTTTTTTTTGGAAAAAACTACCCAAAATTTGACAAAAACGACTCGGATAGCATCATTTTTTCATCCGAACTATATGAAAATTTAAACGTAAATAGAAAATCATATAAGAAAGATTTTGGCGCAAGAAAATTTTGAAAATGTGAATAAAAAAATGTTGGACATTTTTCTAACATTTTTTTTTCTCATTTATTTTTTTATATTATTAACTTCCCTCGTCCAGAATCGTTTTATTGAAGAAATGAATTATTATCGTTTCTTTAAAATTAAATACACCCGTCAAGAGAATCCCACCCGTCGTGCGAAGTACACTCATCGTGCGAAGTATGTCCGGCCTTTTGCACATAGCTTTTCCTATAAATATTTTTTATAATAATCGATATCAACGCTAGTCTTGCTGTGTGCGATTCGGGGAAATTTTAGTTTGATGATCAATAATGTATAGATTGAGCGGAGCGAAGCTGACGCACGTAGTGACGACTGTTAAAAACAACACGCGTAAAAACTGTTGATAATAATATCATTGTTCGTCCAACTGAAATTTCCCCGAGTTGCACAAGTCGAAATGTCCCCACTAGCACTAGCCACGGTCACCAGTTTGGATCGAAACATGGGCATCGAAGACATCCGTTCCGACCATAGATAATAAATGAACGGATAGGTCATCATCATCAATTCAAATGATAAGAAACCGAGGCGATTTTTTCGCTCCAAAATTGTCTTGCTCCAAAACATTTTCAATATTGTTTTCTGTCTATATTATTTTAAGTTTTCATAAAAACTTAAATTAAAAAAAAAAATGGGTGTACTTCGCACGACAGGTGGTATTCTCTTGACGGGCGTATTATATTTTAAAGAAACGATAAATCATTTCTTCAGTAAAACGATTCTGAACGAAGGAAGTTAATAATATGAGAAAAAAAAAAATGTTCGAAAAAAAAATGCAAAAATCTGAAGTGCCGGGCGGGAATCGATCCCGGTACTGCACCACGTTCAAAGCTTAGGTCGTTTCCACTCGGCCACAAACATTATTTGATCTTGTAGGTGAAATAGTAG